>PVJA010003224.1:0-67462 GCA_004027025.1 Myocastor coypus
AGACTGTCTGCGTCGCAACTCATACCGTGGACTTAGTGGAAAGTTTATTTTTTAACCAACTTTACCCCTTCACATTTGTGATGTAAGTACTTACAGTTCAAGTTTTACAGCCTTTCCCCAGTTCTAGCGAAAAAAATAGTTGTAGGGCCGGTGAGATAGCACAGTGGACTAAGTGCCTAGTTAGGCAAGCACAGAGACCAAGGTTCGATCCTCGGTCCCACATGCCACACCAGCCTCACTCCCAGGACACAGTGAACTGGAGACTGAGCCCGTAATCTCAGCACTGGGGAGGCTGAAAGCAGGAGGATCACTACAAGTCCGAGCTGGATAACAAGAACCTGTACCAAATGCCTAAATGAAAACACGAAAAAGGGAAAAATTGTAGAAAATGATAGTTTTCATTGGAACTGAGCTTTATTAAAAATCAAAATTCAAAAAAAATGATTGTTCATGTATAACTGGTAATGTGTACTCAAGTGAATATAGCCAGCCTACAACAGAAAATTGAAGTAATAAATTTGGGTATGAAATTCTAAGTTTGTTCCTCACTCAGAGTCTAGGGAGCTCCACTTCCTGGTGGATTTTTAACCTGCCTTAGATAGCTGAGGTCACTCAGGGAGAATGCAAGAAAGAGGATTAGACAGGCATAAAATATGCCGTCAGGATAGATGGCACCTGCACACTAAGAATTTGAGCACGAAGGGCCAGCGGAGGTAGCTCTATGGCATAAACGCCTGCCTGGCAAGCTCCAAGTCCCAAGTTTGATCCCCAGTACTGAAAATAAATAAGTAGATACATAGAAAACTAAATAACTCAGAGATGCCTAGGCCTTTAGGGCTGGGGGCATACCTCCACAATCAAAGCACCTCCCTGGTAAGCTCAAGGACCCGGGTTTGATCCCTGGTACGGCATACAGTGTCAGCACCGGAAGCCGGGCCTGGTGGCACATGCCTGTAATCCCAACACTGTGGAGGCTATGACAGGGTGATCATTATGAGCTCACGCTGTGTAGCGAGATCATGGACTCAATCAATCAATCAATAAGTCAATAAAACATTGAAAAAGTTTTCAGAATTTGAACATGTGTATAGGTATTTGTCCAATTCTCAGAAGGATACCGGCGAAGTCAGGTCAAGATGAGGCAGACTTCACAACTGTGGCTGGTGCCAAACAACAGAACAAAAATGAAAGCATCCATGAGCCACGCTAACTCCAGCGAAAACTTGGAAAATTCGATCTTGCAAATTATATCTAGGAGACCGAGTTAATCGTACAAAGTAGTTGCTTCATGATGTTTTCGCACATGCGCAGAACACGCTTTTCCGTAATTACGGTGTTTGCCACTATAAGAAACCATCTCTGCCCTGTCGTATCAAGGAGAGATTAGCTTATATTATACAACATTTCTCACATTTGAATAATTTAAATAAAGCTCAGTGTAGTGTGTAGCTCATTGATATTGAACCAATTATGCATCAAACATAGCATTTTCACCAAAAGTAACAGAAAATTTTAAAAAATTAAAATGTCATACGTCAGCATGAGCAAAAACAACTTTTGTGCACAGCTTCTGGGGAAAAAACTGTTCTACTCTGCAGACTTGAACTGAGTGCTGGTCTAATATATTAGGGAGAAATGCTGCTGTTGGGTAGAATCTGCAGGAAATAATTCACATTTTCACGGTCACATGAATCTCCAATGTCTTGTAGAACATAATTCACATTTTCACAGAACGACAGACAATGTTATAGAAATTTGTTCCTCATACTCTTAACTGAGAAGTCCAGAAATGTTTAGTGTTAAATAATGGAATTGTTCTATATCTATTTTTTTTTCTGTGTTTAGGACAGGCTCTACAAGGTGTACAGGATCTACAGGTTGGATTGGACACCTAGCGATTCTCCGGTTTTCAGCCTCCCAAGTGCGGGGATCATTGGCAGGCATCAGCACGTCCAGTCTCAATCATCATCCCAGCACACCCCAGGGGTGGGGCAGGTGCAACGCTCCAGGGATCGAACCCCGTCCGCTGTGCTCTGCCTAAGCAGGCGCTTTAGGAGGCTGAGTCCTGAGGCTGGCCCTGGTTCTATATCTTTAAAATGGAAAGAGGGTGCAGTGTTAGCACTCAAGATGAGGCAGGTAGATCATGAAACAGCTGTCAGCCCGAGCTATATACTGCGCGTGAAGGAAGCGAGATTCTGTTTTAAACTCAACAAGAAAGAAGTTTAGTGAGTGAACAAGCGATCCCCAAAAGTGTAAGGGTGGTGGCTACAGATAGGGCGTCAAGCGGAAGAATTTAGTTGCAAGGATGCATGCTTCATCATCCCATGAATGTAGACTTCACCCATAGGAAGAGCCAACCGTGAGAAACTAGCGTTGCACTCGGAAGCACTGGGGCTTGGATAGATACATAAATGGAAATGTGCTCGGTGTGTGCATGTGCGTGTGTGTGTGTGTGCGTGTGTGTGTGTGAGTGCATGTGCGTGTGTGTGTGTACGTGCGTGTGTGTGTACGTGTGCATGTGCGTGTGTGTGTGTACGTGTGCGTGTGTGTACGTGTGCATGTGCGTGTGTGTGTGTGTGCATGTGCGTGTGTGTGTGTGTGTGTGTGTGTGTGTGTGTGTTTACAGGGCATGCGCGTGAACCAGAAGCACCAGTTTGGCTGAGCTGAGATCCCCGCAACAGGGCGGTGAGGTTGTGGTGGTAGTCCATGGGGAAGGTGGTGTGCGATGTTACCAGTGACTGTGGGGCCAACTCCGAGGACGTGCGCTGTGCTACCTCTTGATCCTGGCCCTGTTTCTCATTCCTGGCCGTGGAGTCTCTTAGTGCCACATACTTTCTTCCAACATGCCTTTAGCCGTGCTTCTGCTTTCAAGCCAGCTGGAGCACAGACAAACGGAAACCTGTGAAAACATCTGGAAAAACTACACTTCTCTTCCTTTCAGTTTTTTTTTTTTTTCAAGCATGGGAAAGCGGACCAATGAGCATATATAAATTAAGAAAAATTGTATCGGACTTACAGTCTTTTTTTGTTTTGTGCTACCAGGAATCGATCTGAATACCTTGCACTTGCCAGGGAAGTACTTACTCAGCGGAGCTTTGTCCCCGACCCCTGGAGTTATCGTCCCGTGTCTCTAATACAAAGTATGATACAAGTAAGTGTGCTTCCTTCACTGTGTCTCTTATTTTCAGTTGGGTGTGCTCTTACAAAAATGTTACCAAGTCGAGTATCGTACCATCAAGACTCTCCTTCGTACAGAAAGATGAAGGGTCAGAGTTCAAACATATGGACGTTATTTTTTATTTAGAAACAAATAATCATAAGGTAAATCCTGAGGACATTTCACTGACCTTGAGAGATACAAAAGTTACATGTTTTGATACTCGGGTGTTGCTTTAATTTGCCGTTAACCGCCCAGCAGAAAAGTTTAACCACAAGGCATGTAAAGTAAAGCCAGATTAGTATGCGGAGCTGTCAAAGGCTCAAGTTACCAGTTTCCGACTCTGCTAGTTCTGCCGATAACTCTCAATTATGGCACATTGCTCTATCTCTACCACTACTTTCACTTAGTTCAATGAGAGGAAATGTTTGTACCAATAGCGTTTAGGAAAGTGAACTTGTCTGCACCTTGCACTCTGAACAACTACTATGAAGTATTGTATCAATGATTGTGGCTGTCCTACTAACGTGTTTTGAAAGTGTCTCACTGTTGTTTCTTACTCAAAGTAACTTTAAAAGAAACAAACAATACCCAGGGTACTTCACGGCCTTCTTCAGTTTTCATTGACAGTGGTTAGTTATGGTCTGCGAATGTCTCAAAGCGGAGCAGCACTTTCGGTGGCCTAAGCACTCGGTACATTTCTCGAACGCCCCGGGACAGTGGCGAAATTTCTCCTCGGTGTTTACAGAGTCCCCTCCATGTCCATTCACAACCAGGTGCCACGTTGTCCCTTCGGTGGCTTTTCTCCAGTGGGGCAACTGACAGGAATATGCTGAGTCAGCGGTGGCTCATTATAGGATTTCCTCGGAGTTTCTTTTGCCTAATGAACACGCTTCTGCATGGTAGCAGGCTGACCTTTGAGCGCGAATGCAAATCTTAGGCCTGGTTGTTTTATTAATTGCGAGGGCCGGGCTCAGCGGGGTTGTTCCTTCACCTTAAAGCAAAGACTGCCTGGAATTAATCTTTTTCTAATTCTTGACCCCGTGGTTTACCATTATTGATTTCTCTTCTTTCTAAAAACCAATTAGATATACTAGCCTTTTATAAACTGACACGAAGCCTCAGGCCCCTTAAATGATTTTCGTGTAGGGAAAAAGGAGCCCTTAGCAAATTTTAGTTGGGTCTCTAATGCTTAATTTTGCTTTTGTACAAGAGCGGTGTTACCAGTTTCGGTCCAGGGCATGCTTTACGAGGCAAATGAGAGTCCACAGTTCCCCTTCAGCTGTCTCCTGCATATCCACTTTGTGACTGACAAAGACAATTCAAATCTGCCTGCTGCCTCATCAATTAGAACTGACAGGTCCAGCGTGAGCCAGGGTGGCCCTGTCACTGCCGCTATCATGCTCATGTCGGCCTTTCCATGTCGGAGACAGAACCCTTTCTACAACTGTGAGCCAAATTCTGCCACCCGTTTTGCAAATAAATCTCAGTTCTTTTCTTGCGGTCCAAACCGACTGAAATAATGGAACGTGTCTGAGGAGTGAGAGGCGCATCTATTTTAGTTTGCACAGTTCTGGATCCACTTCTTAGTCATCCCAAAGGAGCATCGCAACTTCGTTCTGCGCACTGGTGGTGATGGAAAACAAACAAACAAACAAAAAAAAAAAGGTGTTTTGAAGATCCAGGATGGATGGGCTCTTTGAGTTACCAACTCCTAGCTGTCTCTACCTCCTCTTCAATTTGTCTTGAAACCTTCCCAGGCTCTCTGCTGTGACATCCCGATTGATCTACTTCTGTACGCCTCTGTCCTTAGGCTTGGCACGTCCGAAGACTTCCACTCTCCTTTTGCCTGCAGGGGTTGTTAGGTACTGCAAACTTTTTGCAGCCCAGGTCTGCTGACAGGCTGACAGGCCTCGTGCAGCTCCCCTGCCACAGTACTGATTCCTGAAGACCGCTGGCTAATCCTCGGGCTTCAGAGGATGCTGCTCTGCCGCCTGCATGTCTAGAGGTACACATCCTGAAAAGAAACACCTTTGCTGTTATAGCGCCTTTGCTGAGATTAAAAAGACAGCTCAGTTCCAACAAATACTTCTTCAGTTTCCTAGAAAACATTGTGTCCCCAGATGAAAAGTGACAGCCACTAACATTTATGTAATCTTTAAAAACTCACGATTGCTCTTTAATCTGTTCTACTACAAGGGTGGTTGCCACCATTCCAACAAAATTTCCCTGGTCAAAATCATCAGTGAGCCTAGGGAGACAGCTCAGCGGTCTAAGCGCCTGCCTGGCAAGCCCTAGGACCTGAGTTCGATCCCACGTACCACATGCCGTGCCAGCCCCAGAGCCCGAGGTGTATTGCATGTATCACTGAAACCAGATGCGGTGGTCCACTGCTGTAGTCCAAGTGCTGAGGAGGCTGACACATGAGGATTGCCACGAGTCTGACATACGTAGCGAGACCCTGCAACAAATAATGTTTTCTTTTTGGGGGGTAAGGTGGAGGGAGGGTCTACAGGGTGTTCAGGGTCTCTCTACTAGATCAGGCTCCTGGTGACCTGCCTGTTTACCACCTCCAAACAGCTGCGGTCACAGGCACAAGCCACCATGCCCAGTCTCAATTGCCATCTCAGCACGCCCTAGGGGCGGGGCCAGCACAGCAGGCGTGGGGATGGAAGCCCAGGCCCCTGCACCTGCTTGCAGGCTCTTTCATCTGCTGAAGTATTTGGCTGGAGCTAAAAGGTGACTTGTTTGTTTGTTTGTTTATTTATTTACTTATTTACATCACCTGGTATCGAACTCTGCACCTTGAGCTTACGAGACAGGTGCTTATGCCACTGACTTATCTCCAAGGCCCTACGTAAAAGATTTTTGAAAACAAAATGATCAATAATTTTCACATTTTTAAATATACAATACAATTTTATTTTCTATAATTCTCATGTCCATGTTGTTTCTGGTACTTTCACTTTTTTTTTTTTTTTTAAGGAATAAAGTATAGTTTAAAAATACCTTTTAGACTCGACGCAGAATTTCTGTACATGCGATGATAGGAATTCAGCAATGGTTTTTATATTGCACAGTGTTGCCTTCTAATTAGCTTTTCAGATTAAATCCAATTTCCAGTTCAATCTTCACTTTGTCTGGCCTGCTACAATTGTTTGCTGCTATTTGAATTACTTTCCCTTGAGCTAATTTTTCTTCATGGTGTTCTGAGAAAACATGCACGGCCAGTTCTCTTCCGGTGGCTGGGGGGTCAGAATTCTCGGCCTCCCTCCTTGCTTTTTCGGCCTCCCCGTTGTAAATCTTGGGCCGCCTGTCCTCTGATATTTCACTAACATGGTGGCTTTGTGTTCTTCTCCCAGCCACTACCTTGATAAGAAAACGCATGGCACATCGTGGCATCAAGTAGATGATCACAACCACAAGAGTTTAGCTCCAGCTCAGGCACCTTTACCCGAAAATCCAAATTTCTCCTCAACATTTTCTCCCAACTACCTAGTAGGTCACTCTCAATTTAGTTCCGCAAGAAGACTGCAGTTATTTTCAAGACATTACAAAATGCCCACTTCCCTTGTGTTTGGAATTTTACAATCACTTTGGTAATTTCTTTAAAAAAAAAAAAAAAAAAAAAACTAGTTCCCTATTGTTTGTGTTTGAATAACAGTGAGCAGGTCGTTTCATGACGAGTTGACCAGTCTCGCATACCTCGGTCTGTTAATGTGCCCAGCAGATTTGACCATGAGACTATGCAACGTAACAGCCATAGTTAACCCGGTACTCTTGCTTTGAAACTCTGTCTCGTGTGCTGGCACTTGTTGCTCTGGTTGTGCCTTTGCTTCTGCTGTTTGTTTTTACTCTTTAAAATACAATAATGTTTTTTCTTTAAAAAATACGAAGTCTTTAAAGCTCGATGCTACTAGTGTCTCCATCTGTGTATCTCTTAATTTTGCTCAGGGGTGATTGGCATGTCCAGTATAGAAGTGTTGGCTGACTCTTACTAACATTACACCTATTTTTTATTGTTATTATTATTATTATTATTATTGTTATTATTATTATTAATGAAGGCTTCATCTTTTGAGCTTCATTTTCTGGCTGCTTGATGTATAATTAGGGAAGCTTTTGTATGCCCACATCAAGTGCTAATGTCTTGCTAAAACGAGTGCTGTGTGGGCCGGGGAGATAGCTCGGTAGAATAAGCGCTGACCTGGGATGTACAAGGGCTTAGCTCAGTCCCCACTACTGCAAATAAATAAATAATAAAATAAAATAAAATGAGTGCTGTGCTGTGAGTATGATAGGTGCTTTCAGTCTCTTCATGAAAAAAAAAATCTGCCTTCAAATACAGACCATTTGTCATTTGCCCTTTTATTTGTATGCATTTTGCCGCTCCAACGTGGTGTTGATTAGAAGTGATTAGAGTTAGTAGCTTTCTTATTTTCTCAGTCTGTGCAAAAAAAAAAACAAAAAAACAAAAACTGTAATAGTTTGTGTCTAAGTCATGTTCTTATAGATATCCAGTTTTAGCTGAATGTTTTGTAGATTTTTTTTTTATCAGCTTGAGAATTCCCATTTCCTGGGCAGCTGTATAAGGAATTGTTGTTATGGTACCATGTCAGGGGTTTTAATGTACCTACTTGGGGGCTTGGTTTAAAAGAAGTGCGTCTTACAAAATTGTTGCTGGCCCCATGTGTCCGACGTTGCTATGGAAAAGTAATAAAAAGTTATGTTTTACAGTAAATGTTTTTCTTTCACCTGCTCTCTTTTTTTCACTCTTTTTAAACATTATTTTCATATTATGTCCGGCTCAGCCTACCCTAGGGGTGGGGCTGGCACAACATGAGGTGGTGGGGATCGAACCACGACCCCCTGTGGTTGCCTTAGCAGGTGCTCCAGACCACTGGGTCTTCTCAGCAGCCCTCGCCTGACCTGCTCTTAAGACAGGACTAATGTATACATAGCTGATTTCAATCTCCTAAGACCGAAACCATACCATGCTCTGTGCTGAAATACCACTTCTCCCAATCCTGAGAGGTTGTAGAGAGTAATTAATGCCTTCTGTATTCAATAAATGTGTAAGAACAGCAAACAGAACCTCACAATATATTTTCTATCATTCGTGAGATGGATGAAAATATCTGATTCACAGCTCCCGACACTTGCACTCTGTAATTCAAGGAAACTAACAAAGATCCCTCTCTCATATTCATGGAAGCCTGCATACTGCATTGTTGATTAAGAAGAAATATAGCTCCTTCAGCACGGCTCTGTCTTTCAAAGGGTGCTCATTTGCTAGGCACTGATGTCCCTGCCTGCGGAACTTCTGTCTTGCTGTCTTGATTACCAGGAACGGTAGTCCGTTGCTAGCTCCCTTGGCCAATATGCGAGTTAAAGCTTTCTAACCAATGAAAGACCTGATTTCAAGAAGAATGCACAATAGGAGAAAGCAGCTAACAATGCGAGATACATCTGTGCTCTGTGCCAGGAGGCCCGAGAGGCAGGGAGAGATCACCCCAGCATGCTTGCTGCCTCCTGAAACAGTTTTGCACGTCCTGTATCCTCAGTGTCTGTAGGAGGCCTGGCAAAAGTATCGTAAATGAGGGCCGGTGAGATAGCTCCGTGGACTAAGCACCTGCTGAGGTAAGCGCAGGGACCGGGCTGACATCCCTGGCACCGTATGTCATGGTAGGCCCGGAACCCTGGGTGTTGAGCCTGTCACTGCAACCAGGTATGTTGGTGCATGCCTGTAACCCCAGCACCAGGCAGGCTGAGACAGGAGGGTGACTCCGACTCTGCGCTGTATACTGGGACCCTGTGCCAAATACATACATAAAAAAAAAAAAAAAAAAAAAAAAAATAGGTCAATCTGGCTGCAAGTGTCAGCCCAGGAAAGGGAGCCTTATTAAAAAATAAATAGTGTTTTCTGACCTACCTTATTCGTTGGATCTGTGACCGTGAACAATTTGCTTTGTTCTCAAAGTCAAAATGACTGTGCATCATCAAGGTTTGAAATTGATTCAGAGTATTGAGGCAGCCAGGACAACGCAACTAAAGACACACATGAAAGAGCGCTCCAGAATTGCTCCAGAAAGGGGCCAGAGTGACAGACGCGTGCTTGAGAGAGGTGCAGCATGGGTAGCGGAATTCGTGGGCGTGCGTCCTTGCATGTAAGCATGTTTCAAAATTGCAACCTTCACCATAGGTGCTGGTCACACCAAGCACGCTCTTCCACAGACAAGTGAATGAGGTGCAGGGGTGGGCAGCGAACGAATTCTGGTGCAAACCGCGCTCTGATGCATGCGAATGGTCAACAAAGTTGACAAGAGCCAGTTGTGTTTCCATGTGACTGGAAGTATAGCTTTAGCCAATTGTCTCTCTCCAGGTGTTCCATCTCAGAATCTGCAATGCGCCTCATTCTGAAGCGGCTAGCGGAGCTCTCTGGATCCCAGTGCGTTGCGTTCACGACCTCTTCTGTCTGACAAGCAGCTCTCCAGATAATTAGCGCGATGGGCCCGTCTGACACAGGCACCAGGATGATGGCTTAAGGCGTCCATCCACCAGTTGGTATTGCTGCATGGAGAATATCTAGGCTTTCGGTACAGTTTAAGATATAGCGAAGAGCAAGCTTGTACCATTAAGAGATGTCCCCAGCTGGACGAAGAGGGTGAATGTGGCCATGTTAGGGAACCATCCAACATTATGTCTGCTTGTTAATAACAACCACAGCTGAGAGCAGTGCTCGTATTGTGCGAAAAGATCCGAAGAGCTTGCGACATCAGTTTACCACTCTCTCCGAAGGTGGCCCAACAGGAAACATGAAATTAAACGTCTGCATGTTTCTCAACATGAACCCAAACTTCAAGCTTTCTTTCGTCATTTTATGCCTGAATATTTCCACAGATGAAGTTGCGCTGCAGTCGGGCAAAACAGTCTGTGTCCCAGATATGATTTTCTGTCTACGATTTCGGGAAATAGCCACGTATGAGGCTGGTCGTGAAGGGCTCATAGCCATGGAAACCCTTCACTGACCAACAAAGCCGCTTGTGTTTCACGTGTGTGTCCCGTTAGGTATTGGCTTTCTCTAATGCCGTGCCATCCTCCAAACTCCCCGCGCCCTTTCTCCTATAACCTCTGTTCCTGGAACATGTTTTGACACTTCAAGATGTCTGCTGACGCGGTTCTACTGCAGCTGGCTCAGACCTGGCCTTCTGAGGACAGTCCTCTCTGTCTCCGCACTTCCAAGCTACCCGAGCTGCTGTCCGTTGGTGCTGCCACAGGGCTTAATTCGCTGTCTCTGAAACTGCCATCGTTGGAGATTCACCTTCTGCTTCGACCACTTTGGGTCTGCATTGGTTGTGAGAACCTTACTGAGAAATTTGAAACTGGAGGCTGGGTGCACTAGCCAGGGTTAGAGGCCAATCTCAGACGCACGCACCGCCCTTTGCATCTTTTCCTACTCTCGGGTCACTCATCTCCTGTGCAAGCCACCCAGTGGTGGTGCTGGACTAATTAACATACCGAGTTTTTTTTTTTTTTTTTTAAAGGTGTCATTTTTAAACTTTGACGTATTGTAAATCAAGAAAGGTTAATTAAAATATTGATTTGTAAGCATCAATATCTTCAACGGTTTCTTATCTAGCAAGACTTTGGGGCTGTTCCCTTTTCCCTGGCTGGCAGCGCAGCGGCCACCCTATGCCTGGACTTACTGTGAAAGCTGTAAACCTTCAGGAGTTCATCAGAGCTCTGGCAGCCTTCCTCAGAAAGTACGGGAAGCTGACAGTCCCCGTATGGATGGACACGGTCAAGCTGGCCAGGCATAAAGAGCTTGCTCCCTGCAATGAGAACTAGTTCTCCACACGATCTGCTTCCACGGCTTGGCAGCTGTACCTCTGGGGTGGCACCGGGGTTGGCTGCATGACCAAGATCTATGGTCACCCAGTCACTTCAGCTGAGGTTCCAAGAGTGTGGCATGCCAAGCACACCGAACCCTGGAGGGGCTGAAAATGGCGGAAAAGGACCAAGACGGGGGCTGCAAGCTGACGCTTCAAGGACAGAGATCTGGACAGAAATAGCCAGACAGGTGGCAGCTACCAACAAAAAACATTAGAGCAAAGAATTCCGCATTAATAAATAGCTTCATTCTTAGTAATAAGAAAAAAGACTTTGGTAATGTGAATAAATCTCATTAAAAAATAAAAGTATCATGGTATAAGTTGCTAAATGCACACTTCCAGAATCTCCAATGAAAGTTGTTCCAACATTAGAGAAGTATCTATATGAATAACGTGCCGTGCTACATTTGGTATTGTGAACTTGTAAGTAGATGTCTGCAAAAACACAGAAAACAAAATGTAAGAAGTTTGCTTTGCACATCAACAACCTATGATTTAATTGGGCTTCCACTTTTTTTTTTTTTTTTTTTTTTTTTTTTTTTTTTTTTTTTTTTTTTTTTTTTTTTTTTTTTTTTTTTTTTGTCTTTTTGAGACAAGATCTCGCTGTGCAGTTCAGGCTGGTCTTGAGCTCAGTTTTGTAGCTCAGGCTGGTCTCTAACTTGCACTGATCTTCTTGCCTCAGACTCCCAAGTGCTGGGCTCACAGCAGCACTGGCTTCCACGTTTTTTACAAAATGTACTTATTTATTGCATAAGTCTTTCTTCTCAGTTAGGACACAGTGATCCTCCGGTCTTAGCCACCTCAGGGCTACCGGCACGTGAACAACACACAGTACTAGGGTTCAAACTCAGGTCCTTGTGCTTATCAGGAAAGCTCTTAGACCACCCAGCTATCTCCTCAAAGCCTGGGCTTCCGTACTGTGGTAACATTTTTTTTTTTTTTTTGTCTTTTTCAGACAGGGTTTCATTATGCAGTTCAGGCTGGCCTTGAGCTCACTTTTGTAGCCCAGGCTGGTCTCGAACGTGCACCAGTCCTCCTACCTCAGCCTTCCGAGTGCTGGGATGACAGGCGTGAGCCACCACGCC
This sequence comes from Myocastor coypus, assembly GCA_004027025.1. Classification (NCBI taxonomy): domain Eukaryota; kingdom Metazoa; phylum Chordata; class Mammalia; order Rodentia; family Myocastoridae; genus Myocastor; species Myocastor coypus. Next base: position 12,135 of record PVJA010003224.1, read on the forward strand.
CGGCCTCGGTAACACTTTTGCCCTTCAGTCTAGAGAGTGTCTAACAGTCACTGCTGAATTCAGGACCTGGGTCAGCTCCCCACGCTCTATCTGAAGAGGGCCCTAAAAAAAATCTCTTGAGTTGCAAGATCACCCACTTATTTCTCCTCATTCCACTCAATGTGAATAAAGATATAAGAAGTATAAAGACGACAGTAAAAGATATATTTGAGTGTGTGTCAGAAAGTCTACAGGCAGGAGCCATGTGGAGAGGAGATGGTACCTGGTGCCTTTCCTTCAGGTCTCTGTGGGGTCTGGTAGGTACTATCAAACCTTGAGCATCTGTGAGGAAGTTAAATAAGGCACGTGATACTCATGACGGAGACCGTGTCAGACAGGAAAACGCGCGTCTAACGTCCATGTTGAATTATGGGCCACATCCTCTTTCTGCTGTCCATGATCACGTGCTAATTTAGGTCCTGGGAGAGACATGCAGCGCTTTGTTTCCTCAAAGTTACCAATGGCTACTGCATCCTAATTAAAAGCAACTTCAGTTCAAAGGAAAATACCCAGTGATCCAGCAGAGAGGCAAACCGCAGTCTGAGAATCGATGTTTTCTTTTGCAAATTCACAAGTGACTAAAAATTTATAGCTAAACTATATAAAAATTCTTCAGCCAATATCAAAACAGATCATGCAATTTAAAAGTGGCCAGAGAATGCAGAAAGCTTTATGGGAACATGTGAGCTTGAGTGGCACTCGTGAAGTTGTCAATTAAAATAATAATGCACTGTCACATGAAACCGCTGGAGCCAAGCGGAAGATACGTTAAGGAGAGACGGAAAGAGCAAAAAAAATGTAGGGCAAATATGAGAATGTTCTTGAGCCTTGGTGCTTCCTGCCCTATTGTTTTGCTGCCCAATACATAAGCCACTGCGGAATAAAATTGTATGTTTATTAGGAATACGCTTGATGGTACGTATCAGGAGATGTTCTCATCAGATACGCTGTGATTTAAGTCTACTGTTAAATCTCCCTTGGTATGATGTTTGTGCGTATATAAATACAGCCCTGGAGCTGACTGTCTTCAAGCCTGGTAGGATGGCTTCCATGAAAGCTAACATTATCTATACAGTAGGAGAATAAATTTCATGATACTCCTGGAGACTTTCCCTCGGTAACGGAACTGTGTGATTCTGAATACACCTCACCATGTACAGTGTGTGCATGAGATAGTGTGACTTCCAAGCCTTGCTAGAATTTATTTTAGCAGAGTGTTGGTGGAAATGTTTTACGTTCTGTGGGCTATGACTTTTGCGAGGAGAGCCACGGCGAAGGGCTTAATGGTGTTTTTGATAAAGCTATGCGGAGAAATATTTGTTGTGCCTAGATCATTTCTTATGTCAGGCTAACGCTATACACAAAGAATACCTGTCATGGCCCACAGCATGAGACTAGAAACCATAGGAGGACTTTCAAATTATGGGCATGATGGTTCCTTTAAAAATGAGAGAAAATGCAAGCTGCTGGGATCAAGGAAGGAAGGAAGGAAAGAGTAAAGGAAGGAAGGAGGGAGAGAGGGAGGGAAGGAGGGAGCGAGGAGGGAGGGAAGAAGGGAGGGAAGGAGGGAGGGCAGGAGGGAGGGAAGGAGAGAGGGAGGGCGGGAGGGAAGGAGGGAGGGAGCGAGGGAGGGAGGGAGGAAAGAAGGAAGGAAAGAAAGAGAAAGAAAGAAAGAAAGAAAGAGAGAGAGAGAAAGAAAGAAAGAAAGAAAGAAAGAAAGAAAGAAAGAAAGAAAGAAAGAGATAAGAGAAAAGAGAATCAAGAAGGAAAGAAAGACAGAAAAGAAGTGGTTTTAATGAACAATTTGGAAAACGTCCCCTACTGTTAAGAAAAATATACTTGAAGTAATGCCAATGGCAATAAAGAAAAACAAGATTCTGTTCTAAATTAGGGAGTCTCCTTTTAAATATCCCACTACATGGTGGTTCTTTCATGAGCATTGTTCTTAATTATTATCTGCCCAGAGGAACAAACCAATTTTCCTGACTAAGAAAAAAAAGGTAGCAATGTTTTAAGAAAAGCTGCTTAATCTATCTTAGTGGTAATGGTAGATTACAGACATCCATTCTCTCCAACACCACATAATTACTTCATGTTTCATTGGGCGGACTGCGGGCCCAATGCCGTAATGGAGCGCTGTGCTTTGGGATGCCGGGGTTACTGTAGAGCACCTCCTCACGCGCTGTCCACATTTCGGCTACGAGTTTTGTTTATTTATGATTGTGACCTGGGAAAGGACCTGTGAAGTCTGACCAGTTTTGACCACCACCAACCCCCACCATGGCAGCGGTAGTTTGCAGAAAGTTCTTCAGCGTTAATCACCAGGCAGAGCGTTCCCAGGACCTACAGAAGGTGATGTCTGCGCTGGCAGGGAGGGATCTTGGCAGAGGTCAGATGCGACAAAATAACTAGGCTCAAGCCAGGCTGAGAAGCATGGGTTTGCACGGTTCCTGCAGAGTAACAAGAGTGTCCAGGAGTACAACTGTGTCACTCCTCCAGCGAGTCAGAAGAACAACAGACACTGCCATTCTTGCAGGGAGCACCACGGAATTGACCAGCCTGAGGCAGTAGGGCTCGCCTATACCTTCAGGTGTTCAGGAGGCTGAGGTAGCAGGATTGAACGGGTAAGGTCCTCTGAAGAACTGTGGGAATCTCAGTCTCAAGGTTAAAAGAAATAAAAAAAGAAAAGTAAAGATTTTAAATGATCTAGAGGTGTACTTCATACATAGCACATTTGCTATGTATTTTTATCTTTGCGTACTCTGTGTATCCATCTATTCATCTATTTTCCTACCTCATCAATCTACCAATCAATCCATCGATCTTATCAATCTATCCACCTACCCATCGAATCATGTATCTCATATGTTTGTCTGTCAATCTCTCTGTCTGTTTCTATGTAACTTTTCAGGTTTTCACCTATGGTAGCAATTTATCTATCCTTTTACCTAATTTTCTATTCATTGATCTTATCAATGTATCCAGCCAACTTATCAGTCTATTTCTATCTATCCATCTGGTATGTCTGTCTGTCTCGTATGTCCGTCTCTGTCTATCTATCTGTCTGTCTGTCTGTCTCTCTCTCTATCTATCTATCTATGTATCATCTATCTATCTATTTATCTGTCTACTAATCAATCATTTATACACTCATACCTATCCAAGGAAAGAAAGATTTATTTTAGGGATTTGGTTCGTGTACATATGAAGGCTGACTACTTGAACTCAACAGGGTATGTAAGGCTGGACACTCAGGCTACAATTGCTATTGTAAATCTGAGAGTTCTTGAGTTTGGACTTCGTAACACATCGCATAGACTGCGCATTCAGACTGAAATTGATGTTGTCATCTTAGATCTGTATTCTGCAGGGCATGTTGAGTGGCTAAAGATTCAGCAAGAATTTCCATGCCTTTGTCTTCAGACGGAGGTCCTTGTTGTGCAACGCATCTCAGGTTTTGCCCAAGAATTTATTGCATTTACTCAACAGGTGATTTCCACGCACCCTACATGCATTCTCTTGTACTGCAAGTCAACTAATGGTGGAGCTAATTGCATCACCAACTTCCTTCCTCACCAAATTTAGATGAATATTGAACCAAAGAACTGCACGACAGTCCACTCAGCAGACACACAAAATGTACTCACCACGGGACCCCATTTCATTGTAAACGCAGACATTTCACAAAGGACAGACCCTCAAGGAGCCAAACTGTGCTTCTTAAACAAAGCATAGCACAACTTGATGTCCCGGGACTGTTTGCTTGGAGGTTAATGTTTATGACTGCTTTGCAGGCTTAATTCTAGACAGAGTGCTTAACACAGTCGTCACAGCCCTTTGTCCGGTAGAAGTGTGATACAAAGCCACGCCATGAACATCAGGAGAAGCGGGAAGGACAGTCTCCTCCTAACATTTTGGATGTGTCACTTTAAAGCACTTAGCTCACAGGAGGAACTGGTTAATTTTTGCTCAGGGACAAGCATGCAGGATACACAGGTTCCTGAGAAGTGCAAGATCTTTATCGGATGGATTCTACTTGAATGCGAGCCAATGCACGAAGATACCGTTACCGCAGGAGTGCAACCGAGGGTGATCGTCCAGATGCCGAGCTTTAAAAGTTCTGGGCAGGCTTGGTTGAGAGCTCGCAGGTGGCTGGGGTCCCTTGATCTCACACGGAGAAGAGAAACCACCACATCTCAGGAGCCCTACGCTTCCTCAATCAAGATCTGTCTGCTCCTCTTGGCTCTCCCTTCGGCGCTCTTTATCAAAAGGCCCAAGTTTTACAAATAGTCGCTGACTTTACCCTGGTATGATCTGAATAAATTTGTCAGGAAACATACAGCCCCTAGTATGGCGGAAATACGCAGCTGCAGTTTGCTATGTCTCCACATGAACCTTTATCCTTTGGACTTCCCTGATCAACTAAAGCCAGACACTGCTGCACTCTGCCAGCAAGCAATTTTAAATCTGCAGGGTATGAAGAATCTAGAATATTCAGTGAGGATGGCGTGCACAGAGATTCAACGGGACCTCTAGCCTGGCAATTAGGCAGCGTGTCCCTGAGTTTGAGGTCCACCAGTCATGCTTTACACTCTGGGTAATTCAGTTGCTCTTCTCTTGCTGCTGGGAGAAAATACCCAACACTCAAAATGAAGGAAGGCAAAGTTTATTTAGCTCACAGTTATTGGAGGTTTCAGTCTGCACTCGTCTGGCTCCAAGGCAGAGAGGCACAGGGCAGAGCGCAGCAGTTCATGGTGGCACAGCAAAGAGCTAGACAGCAAAGTGGCGGAGTCGTGTCAAAAACAGCAACAGAGAAAAAGTCAGGCTCTCTGTCTCACCTATGATGCATTCAGGCTCTCTGCAGCAGGCTGGGCGTAGCACTCACCCTCCTAAGCCCAGCGGTAGGAAAGCCCAAATCCCAGTGGATCATGAATTCATCTCAGACTCTCAAAGTCCCTGACCCATAGCTGCATGAGGCTGTCGGTGGGGAAAGAAGACATAAACCAGAACACTGGGCACAGGCGCAGTGAGGAGCAAGGAGCTTGAAGGTGACTTTGAGTGGCTCCTACGCCCCACTAAGTGTGGTCCTGGGGCTTGAGCCCAGCACTCAGCTAGATCTCCAGCACTTCCTTAAGTTTCACGCCAGGTTAGTGCTATCAATAATGGGCACCGGGAGATACCGGCCAGCCCAAACAGGAATGAATGATAGGCCCGTTTCTTTCTCGTTGGCTTGCTGTTAGGGTCACCTCAATAAGCGTGTAGGCCTTAACAGCCCAGCCTTCTGCAGTGTCCGAGTTGTCAGGCGCCAGGCTGAGAGGTCTTAGTTGGGTCAGCGTGGTTTCCAGGCCCAGGAGTCTTGCAGCCACCGGTATTCGGGACCCCCACAGCACTCTACTGATTTCTTTCTGAACCTGCATCTTGTAAAAGGGGTGCTGGACTGGATATCATGATGTTGACGTCCACGATGTGACTTTGGACGAAACCATGAGCAATCTGTTCTAATACTGAGGCCAGATTGTATCACTGTCATCCCAGGTGGCAGGATATCTTCCTTTTGCTGCTCCCCAAGGCATGTAAAAGCCATTGTAGACAACACTAGATGACATTAGGTTGTCATTGTGTACGAAAAAAACAATGGCTAGCATTCTGTAGTAAAATGTTTGTTCACTAGTCGGGGAGGGACTGTGTGCTTTACACATACAGTATATGTCATCTATATCTCTCCATATGTAAAACACGTCAAAAAATGTACCTTAATTGCAGTTTGAGGTGAAGGCTTGCTGGCCAACAGCCCCGGTTAAGAGGTGTCATTCTGGCGTCTTCCAGCTAAGCATACATGGACCCTACAGCGTAGAACTCAGAAGGAGCACAGATAGTGACTATAGTGCACCACCTCTATACCCCGACATTGCTGTCTGGCCAGGAGACTTTTGCAGAAAAAATAAAGCAACTGCTTGAACTGTCTAGTTGCCAGGTTTGCAGAAAATATTGCAATTTACAAATTCAGAGAGATGCCCAAGATATTCTGTATGGGACTTTGCAGAACTTTTTTTTTTCTTCCAAATAAAGAGCAAGAGGGGCCGGTGAGATACCTCAGTGCACTAAGCACCTGCTTTGGCAAGCACAAGAACGGGAGTTCCATCCTGCATGGTCCCACGTGTTGCACTGGCCTTGGCCCTGGCGCACTGAGCTGGTCACTGAGACCCAGTACGCTGGTGCATGCCTGTAATCCCAGCATTGGGGCGGCTGAAACAAAAGGATTACCAGGAGTCCAAGCTGTGCAGTGAGACGCTGTACAAAATTCATAAAATGAAAATATATATTTTCAGCAAAGAACAAGTAGGTCCCTTGATATTCAGTACCTTCCCTTAAACTTAAAATAACTTCCCTTTGATAAAAATCTGTATAACATGAAACTCACTGTAGTGGTTGATACATTGTTTCAAATGCGCTAGATGACTCAGCGGCCCGGTTCCCTGTTGGTGGGAGCCACCACCCCCCCCGGGTACAATTGGCTCCTCCCTGGAGCGTGACCAACGCCTGCCTAGGATATGATTGCCCCTTCCCTAGAGCCGGGTCAAGGGCCCATCTGGGCTATGATTGGTTCCACCCTAGGGCACAATAGGCCCACGTCAGAATGACTGAGCACAAAGAGACTTTTTAAAGGGCTGAGGAGGGAGTCAAGACTTCAGTTCGTCGGAGAAGCTTCAGTCTTCGCATTCAGCCTGGATTTCATCGTCTGGCTTGCAGCGCAGACTCTTCAGCCTCCAGCTTGGATCTTTCGCCATCCGTCACAGACTCTTCAGCGTCCATTACAGACACTTCAGTCTTCCATCGCAGACCCATCAGGCGACGGATAGAGCCTTCCACAGAGTGCTGCAGTGAAGTTCAGACCGCGGGACTGAATTCTTCAGTGCAGAGCTTGCAGACACCCTGTGCGCGCTTCCTCATCTGATTCTGTGGCTGACTATGGTACGCCAGTCTTATAATTCATTATAGCTTGTATATGTTGTGTTAATATCCGTTCCTTATATTGTATCTGTTCTGTTCCTCTAAGTAAAACCCTGACCAATACACTCACCATCCTAAGTGTTTTCAAAGGTACATTGTTACGCAATTTTCATAAGTTTTCACCCTGCAAAAATAAAGTTCTGTCTTCACAAAACAACTTCGCTTTAGTCTCTGAGACCATTCTGTTTTCTGTTTTCTGTACAAATCTGCATAGTCGAGGCATCTCGTGAGAAATGGAATCACAGAATTTGCCCGTTCGTGTGCGATGCTATAACCTCAGTATGATATTCCTCAGATCCATCCATGAACACCATAGCTTTTCTTCTAATTCCCCTCCTTTTAAGGGAAATATTATTCTAAGGTTTGTGCCTTCACATTTTTTGTTGGTGATGGTGGTGTTGATTATCTCCATCTTTCAATAGATGTACTTGAGTTGGTTCTACTTCTTGGGTGCGGGGCCGGACGCTGTTATGAGCATTAAATGCATCTATCTCTTTAGGAATCTGTTTCCAATTATTTCACACAATAGGATGGGCTGCATCGGAGGAAAATTGTCCGTCTTGTTATTGGACCCTCCACGATGATTTTCTGAGTCAGTGTACCACGTTACACTGGTTTTCTGCGTCAGTTGTAGCCAGCTCTGCAGTTGTTTTAATTTGCCTCTCTCCAATGGTCAGCAATGCCGAACATTTATTCTTCACCTGTGTTGGCTCTTGGAAGTCATTTTTCAAGAAATGTCTGTTGAGAGACATCATGCATTGCTGAACCAGTTGTTTTTGTTGTGGGTGCTTATTAAGTAAAAGTTGTTTAAATTCTCTGCATAAAGGCCAGGGATATAGCTCAGCGGTATAAAGCATGGGCCTGGCAAGAGCCCAGTCCTCAGTTCAATCCCTGGTACCACAAAAATAAACACATAAATTCTCTGAGGCCCACCTCTGCTGAGCTTCATGGCTTGCAATTACTTTATCCTATATCATGGGCTGTGTTTCACTCCACTGGCTTTATCCTTTGATGGAAAGATGGTCTACTTTCACTGCTGTCAAGTTTATCTATTTTTACCTGTGTTGCCTGCAGGAAGCACTCTTTAGGAAATTAGAAAACATTTCCATACCCACTCCAGAGGCCAGGACGGGTAACGAGGCCAATATCCTCTCCTGATTTCCTTACATAGCAAGACATGTCTCTCCCTCCCAGCGGGTTAATCTGGGCATCCCTGATGGTCCAAAGTGCTCAGACTGAGTCCAAATCACCCAGTACCTCTGGTCCTATTATTCTCTTAGCTCAGGCAAACACTAGCTTTGTGTGAGCTGGTTCCGCTCAGGCAATTTCTGCTGTCGAATTCAATTCCACTCGTGTGTAGGAAACTCAGCCTCCAGGGTCCGCCCCCTCCCCTTGATTCTCCAGTCTGTTTAGAAGTCAATGCAACCATGCGTGACACTCCTACCGTGAACAAGAAAAGAGAGTGACCCACCCTCTCTTGCTCCACCTGAACAGCAGAGATGATTAATGTAATGATTTTTTAAACTGAATATCATTGTATATCACTGTATGTAACTATGCCAGAGGATCCATTTGGAAGACACGCAGAAGAAATAGGCAAGAAAGCCAGGAATTGTAATTTAGGACGCCTACATGAGAATGCTCCAGTGTCAGTTAAGCAAGTGCTTTTGGATGCGTGGCCAGAATACAAATGGCTGCTTTTGCCACTGGACCTCAAGACTGTGTGTGTTTACATTGCATGTGGCGGGGCTTTTGGAAGTCTCTGGTTTGTGTGGCCTCCAGTGGGGTCCTCCAGGCTGCCTTTTGAAAGAGTACTGGCTCATGACGTGTTTAACCCTCCTCTTCTCGGGGCCAAAGGTATAACGAGGTGTTGCTGACATAATCTCAGGAACCCCTTAACTTTTTGACGGCTGGCTGTGGCCTCTGCCGCTGTGGGAGGCCTCTGTGTTAGTGCTCCTTGCGTAGGAGGTGTCTGTGGACTTCACAGAGCTGCCTCTGCTAATGAGCCCCGTGTCTGATTCTCACAGGGAATGTTTGCGTGTGCTTAGCCAGCCCTGGATCGTGCGCCTGGTTGATGGACACAGAGCTTATGGGACACAGGGTGAGTCTTGAGATCAGGGGCCTGCATTTAGAATATCTCTCTCTCTCTCTCTCTCTGTCTCTCTCTCTCTCCCTCCCTCTGTCTCTATAAGTATATATCTCTCTGTCTCTCTGTGTCTCTCTCTATATCTGTCTGCCTGTCTCTCTTTCACTCTCTCTCTGTATACATATATATACATATATGTCTCTCTCTTTCTCTCTCTGTCGCTGTCTCTGTCTCTCTCTCAATTGTACTTAATCAAAAACCAAAAATTCTCTGTCAGCATGGTCGCACATGCCTACAATCCCAGCTACTTGGGAGGCTGAGGCAAGAGGCTCATAAATTCTACGCTTGCCTGGGAAATTTAGAGAGATACCATCTCAAAAAATAAAAAATAGAAGCAAAAAAAGCAAGTAAAAAGGAGGAAAAAAGCAAAGAAGGAAGGAAGGAGGGAGGGAGGGAGGGAGGGGGAGAGAGGGATGGAGGGAGGGAGGGCAGGAGGAAGAGAGGGAAGAGGAGGGAAGGGAGGGGACGGGAGGGAGAGTGTTAGATTATACACCAGGGATAAAACACCCCAAGTTCAATTTCCAGTACTATTTTTTAAAAAGTCCCCATGTAGTACTAGATAAACTTATTTCTATTCTATTTATTTCTACGTAACATCCCATGCTTTGCTGAATTCTTATACATGACACAAAGCGGAAGTCGCTGCAGTCTTTCAAAGCCCATGACTACAAAGTGGATGTGGGCAGCTTCAAGGCCTGCTCTTGCCTTTACTTTGGAGATATTTGAACACTGCAGCTCTGGTCCCTCATGGTTCATTGAACTGTACACACTATATCTTACCTAGTCTTACCACAGTGGCTATAAGAGGTTCAGTGCTAGTGGCTAAAAGACCCTTGACTAGAAAGGTTTCCATTTATATCTCCAGAGTTATACTCCATACAGCATATTTTGGTATCCGGGATTTGCCAAAAAATTTACCAGTAAATCGCATGTTTTTTTTTTTGTTTTTGTTTTTTGTTTTTTTTTTTGCATAGTTTTGTAAACAAAATGACCACGCAAAGCAGCATGGGAAGTACTTCATAAGCATCCATTAATTGATTAAACATGCTACAGCTATTGGTTAGGGGTTTTCAACCCACGAAAGACACATGCTTAAAATTTACCTTCTCACGGGGAGACATTTTGTCTGTGCTCCCAAACTCAGTCAGAGTTACCAAAGAGCTGATTTCTACAAGTTCACCAGCTCCTTTGAGAAGCTGTGTTGTATAATGGGCGTCTAACCATTGTAGGTATTAATTTTTAATCGGTTGAATAGGATTAAAATGCTCTGCCATTTGAAAGTGGGATGATTTCCAGAGACCAAGTGCCCGATTCCAATCGAAACTCTTCCTAGAAATGATGAGAGTGTGGAGCATGCCGAGGAAGAAAATCACATTCCCCGGAATGATCTAGAAGATCAGAGTTTTGATTTCTTTAAGAGTAGCTAAATTTAAGACGCAAGCATCTGGAGATTCTAAGCCACGCCTCCCTCGCCATCGTCGTTCTTGTTCTTGGACTCAGGATGTCTGCTAGTCTCCCGGGACCTGCACACACTCTGTCTTACACGAGAGGGTCTATTTCATGCCTGGAAGAAATTTTAAAAGAGGTCATTTGAGAATTTCAGTGGATAGCTCAATTCTAGCTAGATTTAGTAGTTTACCAGGGCTTCGCCATGTCATTCAGAATCTATGATGGGCTTCTCTCCATGGGCAAATCTATAAAAGCAGCACTTTTGCCTGACATGAAATAAATCTGCAGGGAAGAACACTGTGGAACAAACCAGCGGAGGCAGTTCAGTAGCAATCTGCAAAGCCGCATGACTGGAGTGCCTGAGTGTGCAGTGCGCTGCTTGGAGAGATTCTAAATCTAGGACGATCGCCCTAATTGGAAGTCACTCATTTTTGGCCTGTCGCTCTTAGCTTCTTTAAACTTTGGTGCATTATTTTTCCTCTCTTGATGGAAGTGTCATGCATGAATTTTTTGAGCACTCCCTGGAAGGTATTTATGGGTGCGGGATGCCTCTGGTGTCCCGGGTGAGGATCCCTGCCAATCAGGCCATTGCTCTCTGCAGTGTTTTGTGGACTTATTCTTGCTCACTTGGTCCTGAATTTGTCTCCTGCAAGAGAGAAGACAAAGGCTGTAGTCATGGCAAACTGGGGTTTGCAAAACAAGCCTGTGTTCATCCTGGCCATATCTTTTATGAGTTGTAGGGCCTTCAATCACCTCCCCTGTGAGCTGCAGCATTTGGTGACGGACTCGCACTAATCCTTTAATGCTGCCTCAATAGCACTGCAGCTGTAGACTTTATGTGGTCCCAACTCCCCTCCTCTAAGCCTCCGTGGTGCTCTGTTATGGCTTTACTGAAATGCAGGCCCCTGCAAAGTTGAACAAAAATGCAATATCACTGCTTGAATTTTAAACTACGTGTGTCTTTGTTTTATATACATGTATGCATACGTGTGTGTATTTGTGTCGCATGAAACTTACAACAATTTTTTGTCAGAATATTTAATATTTCCCCAGTCTTACTAAACTCTGTTGTCTATAAGTGCTCTAGAAAGAAGGATAACACCTTGGAACAAAATGTCGGATTTAAATTTACTGTGAATCAAGGACAGACAGAAGGGGCTGGGGAGATAGCTCTGTGACACAAGTGTCTGCCTGGCAAGTGCAAGGTCATGAGTTTGAATCCCAGTCCCTCCACACACACAGACACAGACACACACACACAAACATACACACACGCACACACACAAGGACAGACAGAAGAAAAAACAGAGGAATCTGATGTTTCCCCAAAGATTTTCCCCCAAAGATTTATATGTTACAAAGACTAGTTATGAATCTCTACCTGCATAATTTGGAAACTGCATACTGTTATTAACCTTGAAATATTCAGTGCAGAAGCAGTATATTTCTTCCATGTGAAGGACCTGCGGGTAGCTGAAGTTTCCTGGACGGCTCCTGTTGATCCAGGAAGGTTATGAAAGCTTGAAATGGCCAATCCGATTCAGTAGGTCAGAGTGCACCGTCTCCAATATTAAGCAGAAATTCTGCTTTAGAACAAAGTTGTGTTGCTTTGTTCTTCTTTTTCAAACTGGGGCATAAACTCAGGTTCTCTGCGTTGAGCTACATCTTTAGTCCTTTTTAAAATAATAATAATAATAGTACTAATAGTAATAATAATAATAATTTTTTGAAACAAGGTCTCACTAAGTAATGAAGATGTCCAGCTGGGCTTGAACTTGCGACCTGCCATGACAGGTGTGCACCACCACACCTGGCTAGAAGGAGCCTTCTTGCTATCAATCCAGCATTGGTGTATGCAGTTAGCAAAGTCAAGAGGAAAGGAGCTTCCTGCTCCAAGCCGTCTTTCAGGGAGGCAACGGTCATGCACGTCCGCCAAGACTTCCCAAGGGAAGGGGTGATGTCTCCATCCTTGGCAGCAGAAGGGTGGGAGGGCAGAGGAGAAGCGAGTAGCGGTGGAGGATGCCTGAGACTGGGAAGAGCCGCCTGCCATTCCTGGTCGTGAGCCATAGGCAGGAATAACAGCCGTGCTGTGCAGTGACAGCCACCACGCGGCCAGGTGCCAACACGGAAATGGGTGGCAGCCCAAGGAGTGTTCTTCACAAGGCCTTCCCTGCTCGTCCATCTTTAGCTACCTCAGCACGGACTCTGGGCTTCGACTCAGAAAAGAGACCTACCTTTGGAAGATGAAGGAAAAACCAAGGGTGACGCTACAACAAGCTGCAGATGGTACTGGCATAGGCGCAATAGCATGTAAATTGCAAGGGCGCCTCTTAGTCATGCCAAACAGTGGAAGGACACGGGGCTGTAACGTGGGCAGCTGGAGAGGGGGCTCAGAAGTGTCAGAGGGCGAAAAGCGGTGTGAGGGCTACAGGCAAAGCTCTGCCCCACAGCGACAGCGGGCGTACTTCCCTGGCTTTAGTGGGAAAGAAAGGTGCGAAATGTCGTATGCATTCTAGTGAGTGTCAGTAGCCAAGGATATTCATACTGACTCTGGAATGATAGGCTTTGACTTTTTTTGATATCATGGCAAATTAAGTGCTCTCCGAGTGCTATAGAAACAGAACTCCTCAGCCGGGCGTGGTGGCTCACACCGGTAATCCCAGCACTTGGGAAGCTGAGACAGGAGGATCGATGTGAGTTCGAGACCAGCCTGGGCTACTCAAGTGAGCTCAAGGCCAGACTGAACTGCACCTTGAGACCCTGTCTCAAAAAGACAAAAAAAAAAAAAAAAAGAAAAGAAACAGAACTCCGAGGTGCAAAATCCCCACTGTTTCATCTGCTATAATCCTGTGGTATCAGTTGCAGAAAGTTCCTCTGGTTTCTCTGTGCAGGCAGATCTCAGTGTTGGTATGCTTGCTTACATTTTTAGTTTGTAATTCTTCCTAATTTCCTTTACTTTTTTAATTTAATTTTATTTTATGGGTTTGGTACCGGGTCTCACTGTGCCGCTTGCACTCATGGTGATCCTCGTGTCTCAGGCCCCCATGGCTGGGATTACAGATTTGCCCCACCATGCCTGATGTCGGTGACCATCTGGGAAAGCCTAGGGCAAGGCCAGCATGGCATGCGGTAGTGGGAATCGAACCCAGGTCCTTGCATTTCACTAGGAGGGTGCTTAGACCCCTGAGCTATCTTCGCAGTCCTGCTTCCTAATTTCTGAGTCGGCTTGCACAGTTCACCCCTTGGCATGTCATTGGCTCCTCATGGCTCTCTCTCAGCACCGCCTCAAACAGCAGCAAAAGAGAAAGGGTGCTGTGACCCAAAATGCATCTCTGAGACTCTGAGAATCTTAAGAACTCATGCAATTAAATAAATGCGAACATAAAGGGGCTGGGGAGATAGCTCCGAGGCACAAGTGCCTGCTGGGCAAGTGCAAGGTCGTGAGTTCGAATCCTGGTCCCACAAAAAAAAAACAAAAACAAAAAATAAATAAATAAATAAATAAATAAATAAATGCGAACATCAATGGTTTCCAGGAATGATACTAAAGGTTAGGTATTATGCTTAAAGTCTACAATGTTCAAGGCCGGCGGTATAGCCTAAGCGCTTGCTTAGAGAAGCACAGGTTGGCTCCTGACCCTGCCTGCCAAGGCAGCCCCATTCTTGAGCACGCTGAGCCGGCGATGGAGTCCGGGCATGGTGGTGCGTGCCTGTAATCCCTGTACTTGGGAGGCAGGAAACAGGAGGATCATTATGAGTCCAGAGAGCATAGTGAGACCCTGTAAAAAAAAAAAAAAAAGACAAAAATATCTACAATGTTCTGCCAAATTTTAATGTGTTTGGACGGTCACATGCACACTGCTCCTTAGTGGAAGCATATTGGATGAGTTCCCAGGTGAATGTGCTGCAGAAGGCAGGCCCTGGTTGGCGGTGGGCACTGGGGTATGACCTGGAAGAGTGACTCCAAACCCAAATGTTCTAGTCAGGCTTTTACTAGAGCCGTAGTTCTCAAACTGGGGGTCGTGACCCTGGTGGGGGTCAAACAACCAAAACACAGGGGTCACCTAAAGTCATTCCGAATCATAACTGAAGCAAAATTACAGTTTTGAAGTAGCTACCAAAATTATTTTTCGGTTGGGGGTCACCGCAACATGAGGAACTGTATTGCAGGGTCACAGCACTAGAAAGACTGAGAACCACTGTACTAGAGGAACAGATACTATAGAAGGAACAGATATAACACAAGATGTGCCAGTCCAAGTCAGATGGGGAAGTGTGCCAAGAGCGTCTGCACACTGCCAGCTGAAGGATTCAGTCCTAAAACTTTTTTAACTCACTGCAGTGTTCCTTCCCTACCAGTCTCTACTGGTCTTAACCGGTTTCCACCACTTCCTAACAGTCTCTAATGGTCAGCCGTTGTGACTGAAAAGGAAAGCAGAAGAATTTGCTACGGAAAGCTGAAGGGTCCAAACTAGAGGCTGACCGGTCTATGCAGGAAGCCAGGAGGTAAAGTCCAAACTGAGTTATTCTGGGGCAGGGCCCTCATGGCTCACAGCGTGAAACAGCGAAGGCAGTGCAGCCAAGTTGATAAACTGTATTGACCACCAGGCCCCCGGCCAAGTTGACACAATGTATCTACCACGACGCCAAGTTATCCAAATGGAAATAGTTCCCATATATTTCAGTAATGGAATGTACACCGCCTGTGCATCCGTACCATACCAGGGTGGAGGCTTTGTCCTGCGCTACCTGCATTGATCATTGCTAACCTTCAGGATGGCTTTGACTCTCAGTGGCTCTATCTACGGCTTGTTTCATTTTGCCCCCTGCTGGCATCCATTAGCCAATATGTTGACACTTTCCTCTTGATTTCTATACTGATACCCACTCTCATGATGGTGAGCCTCTTTTTCCCATAGGAATAGCTGTGAAAAGCAACTCATCAACCAACCCTGAACTCTCTGGCCCCCTGTCTGGTGTGCTCTTCCTAGAGGGTCTCAGTCCCTATTCACCTTGACATCCTGCATAACTACAGAGCCATCGTTACCACACTTTACCTAGAATTGAAGGGGCTAAGTGTGCTGAGTAGATATTTAGCTTCTCATGGAAAAAGGTCACCCTTGGGATGGAGAATTGGCCTCTAAGCATAGGAGATGTGAAGTCAGTGTTTCATTTAACTGGATAATGTTGCTGTTCAGAGGCGGAGGGGTAAGCAAAGGTCCATGTGTAGAGTTCTAGTCCATCCGTAGAGTTGTGGGAAGGTGGTAGCCATTGAAGGGGATTGTGGGAAGAAGGTGAGCACTGAGGGGAATTGTGGGAAGAAAGTGAGCACGGTGAGCTGGGATAGGGAGGAGGCCTACATTCACCTCGGCCATATTTAGAGGTATGTATGCAAAGGAAGAATTTTGCATTATGTTATTTTGATAATATGTAATATTTTGGGAGTGTGGTGCTTCAGCTCTGATGTGTAATCTTTCAAGCCCCGGACGTCATAGCCTCTATCTTGAGGCTCGATCCCAGCTGACATTGTGGAACATTGGCTCTTCATGCTGTTATCAGGGAAACATGCGCGCCATCCTCAAAAATTACCAGCAGCATCTCGGCTAGACCAATACACACTGCTTAAGGCCAATTGAGAGGATAATGAGAAGTCCTAGCCAGCTCTGTACATTTTAATATGAGGGAATAGGGTAAGGCTCAGTCAAAATGGAGACAGTGGCTTTTCTTTCAAGGAGAGCTGCTCAGGCTGTCCTCCACAGGGGCAAATCTAGACACAACCGTAACATTCCACCCCTGACCCCATAAAAATCATGCACACATGAAATATAAAATATCAATGAAGAGTGAAATGAAAGATAGATAAGGTGGTGTGCTGACCCCACCGCTGGGGTAACCTGAGACAGCTACTGAGACTGGGTTTGGTGGTGCCTGCCTATAATCTTCGTTCCTGGAAGGCTAAACACGGAAGAATCGCTACCAGTCTCATCTGCATACTGAGGCCGTGTAGACTGTGTAGATCCTGTACTAAATATAAAAATAAAAAAGAGAAAGATAGATGATCTTTCTCAAAGGGAAAGAAGACAAATATATGGAGTTGGACAGAAGAGGATAAAGAAAGACAGGAAGAAAAATCACATACAGGCACCAAATTCTCTTGAAAGGTTAAACATTGTGCCTGCCAACAGAGACCAGCAAAAGCAGAACGGGAAGGAATCATTTTACAATATCTTTCAGAAAAGTATTAGTTACCACCTTTAGACATTGCCCCGCACTCTGGGAGGCTGACACAAGAGGATAACAAGTTCAAGTCCAGCCTGGGAAATGTAGACATGTAGTGAGATGGTGAGTAAGAAACAATGGTGCATGATAAAATTTTTTAAGAAATATGACACCAGTAGGTTCTCCAAATACACCCCCCATGCTTCATTTTTGCTGGAGCACACTCTTCCCATCATTCTTACCAGAGTTGGCTGCAACTCTGGAATACTCTTTCGCATGGGTCTTGCGTTGCAAGTCCTGCATGGATGCAAAGGATTTATCTTTCATGGTCATTTTTCAGAGTGGCCCAAGCCACACAATGCCAGGCCCAGTGAATCAAGTGGACGAAGACTTGAATGGCACCGGATGGCAGCCATGGATAAATGTTTTTCTTTTTCTTTTTGTACCACACTTCCAAAAAACGAGACTGCCTGAAGTACCTTACCAAGTGGCAAGGGAAATGGAACAAGTGTGTCTGGTGAAAGAGACCCTGTTTTCAAGGGGATTGACCCAATAGGTTACTTACTGCAATAAAATTTTAAAATTTCATCATCTGCATTATATTTTGACGTGTGTCCTAACATTTGTGTGCTCAGACCCGTTTTGACATTTGTCCCCACCTGCATTGCTTTCTACTCAAGCCAGCAAAGGGAGAAAATGACTCTTCTCAAGGGGTCTTCTTAGGTATTAAACTTCCCGCGGAGTCCATGTTTAAATGCTTGGTATTTGGTCTTGAAAGAAACAGATCAATGTAATGGGGGAGAAAAACCATCAAAAAGATGGCAATATACACATGCAAATTTAGTCTGAATTCATATTATATTCCAGACATGTTGAAAACAAATTAAAGTAATGGTATTGAGGCAACTGAGAAAAAAATCAGGAAAAATAGCACAGCTGGTGTTCTTACTTACAATTTATATCAAAATAAATTAGATGTAATTTAAAATAGGAAAATATGGGCAACTATTTTTTTTTTTTTTTTTTGGTGTTGCCGTTGTTCTCGTTGCTGTTGGTGCAAGGCCTGCTCTGTCACTAGGCTGTTCCCACAAGCCCGCAAGGAAACAGATTATAAATTCTTAACTTCCCCATAGTGAAATCTGTCAAATGCATGCAGCTGAACGCCCAGACACAGGCAGGCATGTAGTTCATGAGCACGCCAAAGCACATGAGAATTTAGAGGAAGAAAATGCTTGCAGAAATACATCTAGTTAACATGCTTCTCATCCTACATTAAGATCTTTTAAAATGAAAATTAATAATAATAATAATAATAATAATAATAATAATGAGAACCAAAGCCAACAAGCTGAACAAGGTGCACCAAGTATACACGGTAGGAGCAGCTGGTAACAAACTGGATTCAGACTTGGGAACTTCCTTCTAGCCCCTTCTAGACTCCTCCTCGTGAAATCCTGTTTTCAAAAAAGAAAGAAGGAAGGAAGGAGGAAGGAAGGAAATAAGAGCAAAAGAAAGAAACAAAGAGAGAGAGAGAGAGAGAGAGAGAGAGAGAGAGAGAGAAGGAAGGAAAGAAAAGAAAGGAAAGGAAAAGAAAAGAAAAGAAAGAGATAGAAGGAAGAAAGGAGAGAGAGAAAGAAAGAGAGAAGGAAAGAAAGACAGACAGAAAGAAAGAAAGAAAGAAAGAAAGAAAGAAAGAAAGAAGGAAGGAAAGAAAGAAAGAATTTTGCGAGGCACTTCAGTAATGAGCCCTGAACCTTGACGTTCAATCACCCTTAAACTCCAGTCCCTCTGCCGCTGTCTCTGCCACCACCTACACGCCTATGGCCCTGGTTGACTTGCTCTGTCTTTGGCCAGAATTCCACCAGGTCTACTGAGTCAGGGCTCCAAGCTCTGTTCAAGACTCTTCTTAGAATTCTTTTTCATCTTCCATCCTACCCCTGCTCCTCAGGTATGCATCTTCACTGCCGTGTTCAGAGTACAGCCCAGTCTGGTTGTCCCTACCCTAACAGTCTGATCAAGTCTTTGTTACCATGCTGCACAGGTATCACAGAATATAGCTCTTTCACACAGATGTGCATAGAGAACGCTCACTCACAGGTTTTCCTTCTCGCTTTAAGAAGGAAATAAAACGGGATGGTTGGACCTCTATAGGTTGATGGCAGGGCAATTCTGTTCAGCAAAAGTTCGTTTCTAGTCAGGATCCACGCTTCGTCGTAGCAGCGGCAAGTATTTGCTCAAGCGGGTGTGAGGAATCCATTCAAGATCCAAGCACCGGTCTCAGCTTCTGCGCATCTGCGCCTCAATCGTTTGCAATGCAACATGTCGCCCGTTCCAAGATCATTATTAAAAGTGAGTAATGAGAACTGCGACTTGTTTTCCGGGTTGCTAAAAATAATAGCTACGAGCAAGGTGGTAAAATTAGTACACGACACAACAGCTGTGGGATTCGTTTTTGAAAATTGCTCTCGTAGATGGCTTACAAGGTGCCGTCATCCCGCAATCAACAAAATCCTGCCGGATGTAAGCATTTAAGCTGTGTGACAGATGGGTCCTACGCATGTCTTGATGCGTTGCATAATGGAAATTTAACAGAGAAAACAAGAATAATAATGCTGTGAATATAGCGCCTTCCCCCCTAGAAGCTTCAGACACTTGACAAACATTGCATAATTAATGCTTCAATGTTACACCAACATCCGCAAGAAGTGGGGAAGGAAGTAAGGCTGGCAGCGTGCTTTGCGACTGCCGGCGCGCAAGTTTCGCGCACCCAGAGACACCCGGGGAGTGGGGGTAGGAAACCAGGGTTAGGGTGGGGCTTTCTGCTCTTCTCCAGAGTGGCTGTCAGGGCAGATCAATCATACCCATGAGGCGCTGCGCTGGGGCAAGCGACGCATGCACACAGCGCCCTCTTCTCTCCCTTCTCCTCTACCCCTTGCCTTTCTGCAATATCCCAAGATGCAACATTTGAGAAAAAAAAATGCTGTGTGTGTCTTTCTGTGCCTGCCTTATTTTATATAATACGATGATCTCTGGTTCCACCCATTTCATTCCTCCTGGCGGCGGAGGGATCCTCTGTGGTGAGCCTGTAATGCAAGTGCTTCACTTACTCATGCGCCTCTGGCATCTACAATGACTTTCCAACTTGGGGGTTGTGGTTTCAGAACTGACAGTCATGGGTAGCTTGATAGCATGTTGAGTGTGGCCGCTCTGGGTCTATATCTGAGAGTGACGTAGCTGCGTCCCACGGGAGTTTTCGTGTTTGCAGGAGCATGTGTGCTCTTTTGCTGTGATGGTTACACTATGCATTGTGTTGAGGGATGGAGGAGGAACAGGGAGAGAAAGAGCGGAGGGAGGGAGGAGGTGGGGAAGAAGACGAAAGATGCAGGGAAGAAAAGACAGTAAGGAGAAGGAGGAGAAAACACAGAGAGAGAGAGAGAGAGAGACAGATACAGAGACAGAGAGAGAGACAGTATAGACACATAGACACAGAGAGACGGAGACACTCACTGAGAGAGCCAGAGAGAGAGGGAGAAATAGGGAGAGACAGAGATGGAGAGACAGACAGAGAGAGAGAGAGACAAACACAGACAGAGAGAGACAGATGGACAGAGAGAGAGACGACAGACACACACTGAGAGAGACGGAAGGACACACAGAAAAACGCAGAGAGGAGAGAGAGGGACGGAGAGGGAGAGACAGATGGAGAGGCAGAGACACAAAAGAGACAGAGAGAGAGACAGAGACACAAACAGACAGAGACATAGAAAGACACACAGAGAAAGCCAGAGAGGACAGAGAGGGAGGGAGAGGGAGAGACAGATGGAGAGAAGATAGAGAGACAGAGAGGAACAGAGAGAGAGACAGAGACAGAGACAGCGAGGCACAGAGAAACTTTCATAGTCCCCTCATAACTGACATCCTGGTTTCATTTCTGTGTATTACCCATGGGGTCAGAGATCTCTGTCAACCTTATTCATGTTTGACTTCTGAGGGCTCACCCATCCTGATGATCAAACAGTCCACCTTCATTTATAATGTGGACAACGTGTCTTGAAGCATAAGTGTTGGATTCTTTGAGTGGCATACATTTTTTTTTTTATTAGGAGAGTACATGGTTTAGTGGAGACAACATTTCCATCACCCAAAGTCAAAAGCTAGGACAAGACCCACGTATATCTCAGAAAGAGCCCTTTCCCAGCATGCACAACGCCCTGGGTTCCCTCCCCAGGCCTGCAAAAGCAGATGACAAATTTCAGGCATGTCCCATCTTACTAATGATGGGAGTTTTATTGTGTGCAGTAACTGAAACATTTGCTCCTTGGCCGAAGGCAGGGCCGACGATGGCCCAGAATCAGGAATCACCTGGGTCTTGGTGAGCCTTCAGCATATTGACTGTCGGTTTTATGAGTATCCTTCTGCGTGATTTCTAACAGATAAATAAGAGGAAGTATATGAACTGGAAAATACTTCCTCGGCTGGTGAAGCGTAAATGGCTCTCAAGAGCATGTGAGACTCACACACAGCTAAAGTTTCCCCTATGAATCATTCTGTGGTTGGTGTCGCCACGACTCTGGGGAGTCAGTGGACAAAGCTTTATGTCCATCTCCCTCTCTTCGAAGCACAGTATATTTCATTTAGTGATCAGACCTGGGAATTAGCCTGGATGCCCAAACCTCTGGGGTTGAACAGTTCCTGAACATGAACCGCCCCCACCCAAAGACCCATTCCTATCTCTCACTGCCCAAGGGAGCTTAAAACAGAAAAGTCTTTGATTAGGTTCCAAAAGTTGTAAGTCCATTTGGAAATACATGTTCATTGTACCTTGGGGACATTTCTGTGGGACATACATTTCATGGGCTACAGAATCATAGAGTGTTGGCATCTTTATGGATGGTGCTTAAAAGGCATGAAAGCGTCTGAGAAGTCCGGGCATACATCGCCACAAGATGAACTATTTCTGCAGTTGGGTAGCCTCGACCTTGCGCAGGAATTAGTCTTTCCCTTAAAGAAAATTTGAAGTGATACGCTGGTTCCATGGCTTTGGGAGTGAGCTTGTAGAAGTGCTACAGATTGTGTCAAAGAGTACTGAGAAAATACACTGTCCGGACCTGAGCTGATCTAATAAGCTATCTCATGGTCGTTTCTTTCGTTGCACTGGGGCTTCTGTGACATCACTGTTAGGCGTTCTAGAACTTTCTTCCGTCGACATGTTGGGTTGGAGAACTGTCTTGTGAGAGCTCTCCTGGCCACCACAGAATGTTCCAGAGACTCTCTTCTCTATGCTATGCATCCTGGTTGTGAAAATAAATGAACAATAAATACATGAACAAATAAGACTCCTATATTGCTGATTGCCCACCACAGAGGTGTGCATGTGAGCATGTGTGTGTGTGTGTGTGTGTGTGTGTGTGTTGTGTGTGCATTTGTGGGCACATGGTCCCCGCAGTTGACCTCACATAGGTAATTATCCCCATCAAGGTGTTTTGTTTTGTTTTGTTTTGTTTTACAACGGAGACATGCCTCTTCTGCCGCGTCAGGTCAGCGCCCTGGCAGGGCAATGCTACACTTCTCAGAGTTGCCGTCATTCCTGGGGACCTCCCTGCTCCTCGATTGTCACAAAAATCTCCTCCAGCGTTCTTGAAACGTGTTGAGGAAAATGTGTCAGTTGACATTTCTGTCTCCCCATTCCCAGCGGCTTTACCTGGAGTTTCTTTCTTTCTTTCCTTCTTTCTTTCTTTCTTTCTTTCTTTCTTTCTTTCTTTCTTTCTTTCTTTCTTTCTTTCTTTCTTTCTTTCTTTCTTTCTTTTCAGTTACTGCAAGGAACAATATGCCACTGATCCTGTTAGCCCTTCATGCCCTTAACCAGGAAAAAAAAAAAAGTCTCACATTTGGAAAAGCATTTCAGTAGAAGTTTGAAAAGAACATATAAGAACTGCCCCGCCCTTGGCACCAACTCACTGGAGTGACAGAAGTGAAATTTTGAAGACAGATGTTTGGTAAAGACCATTCGGTGTCAGAGTGCCGACAGCTCTTGGCGCAGCTATTGTTAATACAGGATTGGAGACCAAGACGTGTAGGCACGACGGACATCCGTACTTAGCCTGGCCTGAATCTGGGGTATTTGAAAGTGTCAAAAAAAAAAAAAGCCCATTCTGCCACTATTCTGACAGCCTGCGCAAGCGCAAAGCTGCCGTGGAATCATGAGATGTTCACGATGTGGAGCAA
Source organism: Myocastor coypus (assembly GCA_004027025.1). Lineage (NCBI taxonomy): Eukaryota > Metazoa > Chordata > Mammalia > Rodentia > Myocastoridae > Myocastor > Myocastor coypus. The sequence goes on from PVJA010003224.1 coordinate 35,224, forward strand.
TACACGGGTTGCAAAGACGCCAGCTGCAAAGAGAGAATTAGTTCCCGCGAGAACTACAGAGCCGGACGGGTAGAAGACAGCGTGCGCACTGTGGCCTGAGTCGTCACCCTGCCTGCCTGATCTTGGACCAGCCGCGTCCACTGCTGCAGGCGGCAGTTTTGAATGTGGGCAGCGTGTGAGGAGACACAGTCGCCCTCATTTCCCCAGGGCGGAGAGAGCTCCGCATTCTGATTGCGCCCAGGGCACTGCGAGGCCTGGGCAAGACATGGTGATGCTTCTGTAGAGGCCGGCCTGCTGCAGAGAAACAGAGCAGAGCAGAGCCTTATCATCTACATTCGGCAAGCAAGGCCAAAGGAAAGAGCCTGGAAGGCGAGGAGCTCGAGGGCTGTGCCCGCCTGGATGGGGAAAGGCACCATGGTCACTAGGGAAAAAGTAGGGTCTGGAGCTTTATGCAGCAGGTACTGCAGTTCCTTAACAGGCATGGGAGGATGACGCAGAAAACTGAATATCTATCCAGAAAGATGCTATTCTCCCTTGCTTCCTTCTGGAGGACGAATGCTTCTCCTTCTTCCTTTGTAGCACAACTAAGGTGGAACTTGTAAGGTATGTCTTAGGTTCTCTTCTCTCGTTGCTGCGACAAACACCCGACCCTCAAAAGGAGGGAAGGACATGTTTATTTAGCTCACAGTTATTGGAAGTTTCAGTCCCTATTCAGGTGGCTCCAAAGCAGACTGGCACATGGCAGAGGGCAAACTTCTATGGCAGCGGGCAGAGAGCCAGAGCTCAGAGAGACAGCTCCCAGCTGCTCAAGCAGCTAACTTCTCTTCCTGCCTCACAGTGAAATGCAGATCACCTGCCCCAGTGGACGGGCAGCACCCATTTCCACAATAATCAATTACAAATTCCAGAAGCAGCACCACGACAGCATGAGGCTTTGGGAGGATAGGTACGCACAAACCATAACATTCCAATCCTGGACCCCCAAAGACTCAGTTGCTCCCCTTTAAGCAAAAGATATTCTAGTCCACCTCTTAAGAGTTGCCAGTCCCAACAGTTTCAGCATGGCTGAAAAGTCCAGGTCCTGAGTCTTTGTGAGCCTCTATACAAATGGAAATTAAGTACATCCAACATTCAAAGGCACAAGATACACATTAGCACTCCAAAAGTTACACACAGCAGGATAGCAAGCATTGCAAGCAGCACAAGTCCAAAATCCAGAAGGGCCAATATTAAATCTTATACGTCCTTGTGGGACATCCAAAGGAACCTGTCACAAATTGTGAGCTCCATGCGGCTCCACCGCTATGGCACTCTTCGTCTTTGTAGCTCCCGTGGCTTCTGTCTCAGGCTGGCTTTGCTTCCTGTTTGTATGATCCATATTCCTGACTTTTGCAAATTTTTGGGGTTTCCACTGAACAGGCTTCTCACAGCTTTACACACTGCCCTCTCAGGGGTGCACTGCCTGGCCTCCCAAGCCTTCTGCAATCTAGGTGGAAGCCTTCTTAACCTCAGAACTCTTGCATTCTCAATGCGCCTAAGACCACTGCCATGTGGATGGTGCCACGATCTGCTGCCAGCTGGAGCAGGAGCCAGGTTTGCCTTTCTCTTGACTGTAGGGGTCGGGTGCCTACGTCGCTGAGTACTCTGACCCTGATTCCCTGGTGCTGCCTCGACAATTCTGGAGCAGAGGGTTCAGCTGCTTTTTCCTCAAGGCAAAGTCTGACCTTTGCAATTCTGAGGCTGCCAAGGGTGGAGCCCTACGACCTCCTGTGATGCCCTCAGGCCATCTTTTCCATTCTCGGGATTCCTTCTCAGCAATGGAGTTCCTCTCAACTTTATCTGTGTGGTCCACAGCTTTACTGGCGCATGTTTTCTGGCCAAACTCACACTTTGAATCCTCCTCCTGGGCTCCTTGTTCTGAATTTGCAACATAAATCTAGCTAAAAGCCCCGAATAGCGGGCATACCACCGCCCCAATATTGGGCTGCTTTGAAATCTCTCTTGATACAAATTCCAGACTTAGGTCCATGATAGCATGAGGCTTTGACGGGACACATATGCACACACCATAACACTTCAGAACTTGTGCGTTTAGTGATGGTTAATCATGGATCGAGCTGTGTAACAATCACCACAATCTGATTGGCATCAGCGAAAAAACAAGTGGAGGAGTCAAGGCTTTGTACGATCTACAGCCCCTGGACAGAAATCTAGAAATTTCAGCTGACCCAGGCATTTCCCATCTACGTACTTTCCCAAAGAATTAGGCACGCACATTAGTGACCTGTGTACACCCATCTTTATTTTTTTTTTTAAAGTATCCATTTGTTTATTTAGGTAGTTAGTTCATTAGTTAGTTGGTACAGGATCTTACTATGCTGCTAGGACTCGCAGTGGTCCTTGTGTCTCAGCCTCTCCAGCACCGGTATTGCAGGCATGCACCACCGTGCTGGGTTTCAGGTCAGCATGGTGCTCTTCTGTAGCGCTGTGGTGGCATAGCATGCGGTACTGGGGAACTAACCCAGGTCCTTGCGGTGCCCAGACAGGTGTTGAGGCCACTGAGCTTTCTCTTCAGCCCACACCCATTTTTATAGCAGCGCTAGTCAGGAGAAGTAAATCTTGGCAACAGCGTGCGAGCCTCTCAGCTGATGAAAGGATAACGCAAAGGCGCTGGTTACACACCGTGGGGTAGTGCTCCGCACCGAAGATGAGTTAAGCTGGACCCATGCGTACGACAGTGACTGCGCCTTGGGCCGGCGAGGCTGAGCCAAGTAAATCAGACACACCGGCTTGAAGATCGCACGGTTCCTCTCACAGGAGAAACACAAACTGCAAACCAAGACCAAAATACAGGGCCGGCCAGATAGCTCAGCAGACTAAAGCACCTGCTTGGGCAGATCCAAGGACCAGGGATGGATCCCCAGAGTGCAGTGCCGGCCCTGCCCCGGGGCGCGCTGAGACAGCTACTGATATTGGGTGTACTGCTGCGCGCCTGTAGTTCTAGCGCTTGGGAGGCTGAAAACAGGAGGATCACTATGCATCCGGTCTACATAGTGAGACGCTGCCAACCCTGTACTAATAGAATAGCAGGCAGTGGGTCCTTTAATTTTCTCCCATGGGAAGGGTATCAAGAAGTAGAGGAAAGGAACGAGCAGGGAATGAAGAAAGGAATTAAGATGCGTTATGAGCAGGGCCCCAGCTCCACGCAAGGAAGGGAAGGATTTCCTTCCTCAAACCTGTAGCAATACAAATGCAAACGGCACAATAATCACTCACAACCAAAGCGGCAGTCAGTACTCCACGTATATGTTTAGAATTTTCCCTGCCCTTGCTTTCTATATAAATAGCACCGCAAAATATGTACACGGTTCTCATGTGGCATTTTTTTTTTTACTTAATTTTTTGTTTTTCATCCGTAGGGTTGTAGCTTCCTGAGAAGACAGTGAGCTATCTCCCTCTCCCTGGCTTTAAAATATTTTTTTTTTATTACTATGATGAGACAGTGTTTCACTTGCTATGTAGCCCACGCTGGCCTAAAGCCGGAGATCCTCTGGCCTCAGCTTGCCAGACAGTTCAAAGGCCAGCCAGTTCAAAGGCCAGCCATCCTTACCATCCGTGTTCAGGGGAGTCCTGAGGCCAGTGTCATATCATTTGGATTTGTCGAAGGACTAGGGCTGGAGGTCCCTTTAGAAATCTTGGGAAGTGATTTGAAATGGAAAGAAATGCCAAGGCCCTTGGAGTTGGTTGTTAGTGCGCTGGGAAACGGGGAGAGTGCATGCTGGATTCAGGGCAGAGAGATGCACGTGGCGCGAACGCTGCTCTCTGTATCACAGACTGGAGAAAGCCCTGGTGACTGCAGACATTGCCTAGAGGTGGAGCGCGGGTCTCGGCGGGTTTTTCCTTGCCTCACCTTTGGAAGTCAGAGCAAAAGGAGGTTTTATTGACTCTGGCCTGTCATGCATGGAAGGGCAGAGAGGTTGTAGACAAAAAGCAGAAACATTCAGCAGACCTCTCCAGGGAGCAGTAAGCCAGCCACAGGAGGGCCTGGTTAGCAGCCTCGGAAAGGAACAAGAACAGGAAGATTCCACCTTTGATGTATCGGAGATGCACCCAATAGCAAGGGGAGGGAAACATGTTTTCCAAATCAACATTTCTCATACTAATTCTGTGTTGTTCCTGTAAGGGTGGCAAATGATTTGCCGGGCCCTCAGGTGTCGGTTTAATTTTGCTGGTCTGTGATGTACGACTGCAGGAAGGAGTTACTCCTAAAAAGCCATCAAAATATAATTAAAAAGTTGGCAGAAGTGATGTCTCTTTGCTGGCTTTGTTTATTTTTTTAATAAAAAAAAAAAGAAGAAGAAAACCCCCAGTTGTCCTCGGCTTGGTGAGCAAGAACCATAAAGCAAGAGAGATAAATCGCGAACTTGGGGAAAATCCCATGCTGGGATCTGCCCGGCATGGAGAGGTGGGGTTCGTTGAGCGCGAGAGGCAGAGAGCCAGACGCAGAGCTAAAGGACGGCACTGACACAGAGACATGGCTCTTAAGTAAGAGGTGTCCGTCGGCCCTCCCACAATTCTGCATCACCTGATGCTTCAACTTACCAGTAAAGCTTAAAATGTACTGATTACATCCATGCGTTAGCACCAAAAGGGCAATTTAAAAAACACTCTTGGTTGAGGCCTTTTGCATGAAGGCTCTTGTGTGTGTGTATGTGTGTGTGTGTGTGTGTGTGTGTGTGTGTGCGTGTGTGTGTTAAAAATGCATTTCTATAAATACTTCCAGATTTTGTGTTCCAAAGTGATGGGTCTTCAGGCTATCCTTCATGCCCTACAAATTCAGTGCTTGGCGGACTAGGCTCAAATTCTCGCCAACTCATTCTTTACCCTCACATGAGTTCCCATTGTTAAGGGAACCACTAACGTTGTGTGTCTTTCAGCAAAACGGCAACCTACAAACTGGTTAGAACTAAACTGGCTGGAGGCTATGAAGGATTAAATTCAGGAGGTTTTTAATATTGTTCTTGCTCTTTGTTATGTAATGACTTGTTTTCCATATATTTTATTTATATTTTTTACATTTTATTTTATTTTATTTCATTTTATTTATTTATTTATTTATTTTTATTTTTGTCTTTTTTTGAGACAGGGTCTCATTAGGCAGTTATGGCTGGCCTTGATTGAGTTCACTTTTGTAGCCTAGGCTGATCTCGAAGTTGCAACAATCCTCCTGCCTCAGCCTCCCAAGTGCTGGGATTACAGGTGTGCACCACCACACCCAGCTTACATTTTATTTTAAAGAGTAAAAATAGCAGAAAAAAAGAAAAAGTATAACAATCAAGAGTTCATATAGAGCTGGGCATGGTGGTGCACGCCTGTAATCCCAGCACTCGGGAGGCTGAGGCAGGAGGATCGGTGCGAGTTCGAGACTAGCCTGGGCTACGAAAGTGAGCTCAAGGCCAGCCTGAACTGCACAGTGAGACCCTGTCTCAAAAAGCCAAAAAAAAAAAAAAAAGAGTTCATATAGTACAGATATTTGCATATGTCGGTCTGGTTTATTTCACTTATGAGTATATGGTCAAGATACATTCGTTTATATATGAAGTCTTCTAGTTTATCATGCCTTATAGCTGAGTAATACTCCATCTTATGAAAATACCACATCTTTTTAAAGCTTTCTTCAGACGATAGGCATTTTGGCTGTTTCCAGGATTTGGCTACCATAACTTCTACTGCCATGAGGGTAAGTGCACCAGTAACACTATGATATAAGGTTGTCAGTGGAAAGGGTGCATTTCAAAAGCTTCCTCTGCCAGTTGCCATTCCGCAGGCAGAGTGTTTTGCAGGGCATGATGAAATGCAAACCTTTCGGCTGCCTCAGAATATCCCGAAGGATGCAGGTGCATGGTGGAGGCTGTTCTGCTGAAATGGTTCCGCCTGAGGCCCTGGTCTCCTCTGCGGTCCCTGAGAGAGCCTCTGTCTGACACAGTAGGTCTGCCAGGGCTCCCAACTCATCTTTGTAGCTGCCTTGTTCTGACTGAGGGTCTGCTCTTCAGCATGGTCTGCCCTGTTATGGTGTATGTCCAGTTGTCCCCCGAAGCCTCATGCACTCATGGGGCAGGGACTTCTAGAGTTTGAGAACTGGCTCATGAACCCCTGGGATTATGTGTTTTAGTACTGATGGCATTATGGGTCTGAGTCGTTCTGGGGTTATGGATGTAACCTAAGGACGATAGGCTGAGGCAGAGAGCCTGATGTCATATACAGAAAGACACAGAGACAGACTCAAGCTGTTGCTGTCTGTCCCCCTGGTGGTTACGTTGTTTCCTCTGTCACCATATTATTGCTGTTCCACTGCCATGAACTGCTGCTCTCTGCCATGTGCCACTCAGCCTTGGACTAGCTGAATATGGACTGAAACCTCTAGGAACTGAGGTAAATAAGCCTTTCCTTCCTTCAGTTTGGGTGTTGGGTATGTGTCCTAGCAATGAGTAAAAAGCAACTAAGACATGTCCAAACGCTGCATACAGGCAGTATCTTCTTCACGGTTTCTCATGAGGTGACCTGGCCCTCTGGGAATGTCGTAGAGGGACAGTAGGCCACCAAGAAACTATTGCTTTCCTTTGTGAGGTCCTCAGTGGTGCTGGAAGTAGCCACACTGACTGACTACCCACTGAGTTATCATGACCTGGATAACAGTGGTGGCGAGGAGGCCTACTCTTTGATTTCCCAAAGTCTTAAAGCCCGCTTGCAACCAACATCAAGTTTCCACAAAGATTTTATCTCTGGGAAGTCCGAGATTGAGAAGATGTAGTCACTAGCCACGTTTGTTTTTAGAAACATGGACTGGACAGAGTACTGCTTCAGAACCACGTAAAACCTACACCTCAAATGATCTCCCCTGGGTGTGCTTTGTGGTCCAGGAAAGGGCCTCAGTTCTCACTCAGAGTGCCTGGGGAAGAGATCTAGGACTGAGTTTTATACAGAGAAGCAACTTGGGAACATCAGGGAGGAGTTGACAGAGGAGTGCATCCAGTATAGAACTGACTAGGTCCTGAGAAGAAAACATAGCTGGCGGCGCTACTGAGCCAGAGAAGACTGTAAGAACAACTGAGACAGCTACTGAGGGTCAAAGAGAAATGTTCCTGCTGCTTCTCAGGAGAGCCTCGGGCTAGCCAGCCTAAAGGCTGTAATGACATCTGGCTCACGCGGGCAGTGAGTCGGAAGTATTTGTGCTTCCGTTATTTGGCACTTCGCTGCTTCAGAATACGGGAAGAACGATGAGGAAGAACGTTCACAGGTTAATCTCTGGAGCCAGAGCGCTGCAGGTCCCGCGACGGTGGTCATGATGGCGGACACTGTGGAGCCCAGCTTGTGACAGAGGAGCCATGTTGAGGACTGGGCGTAGAACTATTTGGCTTGAGGAAGCCCTCAGGGTAGGGAGGCACAGTCCCCTTGTGACACCCGCACAGGATTCATCGATGAGCCACGCATAAGTTAGTTTTAATACGAGCTGTGAGGACCGTGTTTCTACCTATTTCTCTGTGGGGTTTTTCCCTCCAGCACCATGTGCAGCAAACTGAATGCCTTCAGGAGATAAATTAAATCTTTCCCTTCCATATTTAACAACTGAAAACCTTTTGCCAGAAGAACTTTAGAACTACTGTGTGTTACAAGAGTAGCTCTATCTAGGCCAGGCTATGGCAAGACGTGAATTCCAAAGCACTTGCGTGGCTCTGCGCCCACGTCACTGCTAGAGGTTCTCAGGGCTTCGCTCTTGGTGTGGCTTCATTTCCCCCCCGTAACTTTCCTCAGATGACCCACGTTTCTGGCTTCTCCTTCTGCAGTCTCCATTGCATTTTTGGTAGGCAATCACAGCTTCATACGCTGTCCTGCCAGGCACACTGCCTGGCCTCCCAACCTCCTTGCACAGTCTAGGCAGAAGCCTTTCTGACCCCACCACACTTTCATTGTTTATGGGCCTAAAGCTAGTAGTGTAGATGTGACTCTAAGTGCTATTATCAACTGCCGCAATCGCCAGGCTCAATCAGCAGCGTCTCTGTCAGCCTTTCTGTGTTCTGAGCTTTGCACACAGTCTCCCACCTAATTGGGCTCCAAGCAGTCTAGGGCTGCTTCTTTGGGTGGCGCCTCTAAAGTTTCCAAACTCTTCCTGCTAATCAAACTGTGCGAAGGCTTCCTCAGCACATGGCTGGGGACTGTCCCAGGAGAAACCCCACTTTTGTGCCCAAATCAGTCTTAACTATATGTTTCATTGCTGAGATGTGATACTTGACACATACAAGTTAAAGGAGGAGAGACTGGTGTAGCTCGGTTCCCAGGGACGGCGGCATGGCAGACGCCATCACAGCACACAAACAGTCCATAACAGGGCGTACAGGCAAAGAGGCAGCGGCAGCAGCGTCCTCCACTTCCTGTGCTTTTTATGCTCCATCTGTGCCAAAAGCTTATTGATTGGTGCCATCTGCATGTAGAATCTTTATGGCAAATTCATTAAGCCACAGCTGGAACTATGCTCATCCAGTGTATGTGGATGGTTCTTATTTGAGTTGCCACAATCGACTGAGTGACTTCCTGCCTCCCTCTCTCCCTCCCTCCCTCCTTCCCTTCCTACCATCCCTTCCTTCCTTCCTTCGTTCTTTCCAGTTTCCTTCCTTTTCTTCCTTTTTCCTTCTCGCTGTTGGTATTTGTCAAATTTATTATCTTCCCATGTCATCCCTAAGCTTGAAAACAAAGACTATGCTATTCCTTTCTCTGAACTACATCACTCAGCTCCATCTTCCGAGTGCAGGAAAACATCAGTGAAGGAAGAGCGGGGTCCATGAGCATTCTGTACAAAAGGCCCATATCCACAAAGGCAGCAAGTACTTCCCTCTGTGCGTGTATGCACCTAACTACTCAGGATAAAACACAGAACCTTCCTGGTAATCCCTTTCATTGGCAAATGTTTGGTCAAACGATAATCATGATCTTGCTGGGGAATTGGTGCCCGTACATATTGAGCCTTAATCAGTACTTATTCTCCCCGTCTCCACTTTTCTCCCATCTTTTCTACTTCTCATCTTCACAAAATCTGCCTTCCTCTTCTCTCTCACGTCTGTCTTTTATTTTTCCCTTGAAGTTATTTATGAATAGGATTTATCATGTAAGAGAAATCGAGTCAAAGAACTAGATGTTTTCTTGTTGTTGTTTTGTATTTTAGGGAAGTGTCTGCAGGGAGTCCAGGGTCTGACTGTGTAGATCAGACTCATAATAATCCTCCTGTTTACAGCCTCCCAAGAGCTGAGATTACAGGTGTGCACCACCACACCCAGTGGCAATTGCTGTCTTAGCATGCCCTGGGGGCAGCGCCAATAGGCCAACCTGGAGTTTGAACCCGCGGCCCCTACTCCTGCTTGCAGATGCTTTAATCTGCTAGACTATTTGGCCAGTCCTAAGAACTAGATGTTTAAAGACAAACAATGCATTCACTAGAAAAAGACAAAAGAGCTTCAAGGCTGGAACACACAGAGGCAGAGGCAGAGGCAGACACTTGCTGAACAGAACTACAGTTGCTCAGGGAGCAATACAAAGAGTCAATAAGTGGGATTACATTAAATGTAAAAGCTTTGAACCACAATGGCAGCAACCAACAGCAAACGTACAGAATATTAGAGCGGGGTAAAGAAGTCGCCAGCAACTCCTTGCAGGAGTATTACCTAGACTGTAGAGAGAACTCAAATTAATGGGTAAGGAGAAAAATACCTATCTTTTGAAACCCGTGGTAAATTGCAGATGGAAGAACCTGATCCAGCAACAGTCAGACTGCAGAGGCCACTCTCTCCAATTTTATTTTATTTATTTTTTTTTAAAGAATTTTTATTTTTATTTATTTTTTTCTTGTTTCAGAACCTTTGTTGTTTATTCACTCATTTTTATGGCTGGCTCAGCCCATCCCAAGGGCAGGGCTGGAGCAGCATGTGGTGCCGGGGATTGAACCGCGGTCCCTGCAGCCATCCAAGCTTTCCCAAGCAGGTGCTTTAGACCACTGAGCCATCCCGCCAGGCCCTCTCTCCAATTTTAAAGTAAAGTGTCAAGGGCTCACCGAAGCAGAAAAGCCTTTGCTTTGCCTACAGAACAATTCATCTCGTTGGGCCTCTCATCCCGTTCCATCGTAGTCTCAACCGATGACCCAAACAGATCAGTCCTCAGACGTATAAGTGGCCCCTGAAGAGCCCCATCAACACCGGGCCCTCATGATGACTTGTTCACTGCAAATATCCGGTCATTCTTTTGTGGATCCCAAAATCTTGACATTCATGCGGAGCACTAAGGTAACAGCAGACCCCATTGTGCAAACGAAATGGCTTATTGCAAGTCCCTAGGTAGGTGTCTGAAACCTTCCATAATGTTAAACTCCATCTCTAAGATATATTTTTCCCAAAGGTACCCACTTGGGATAAAGTCGAATTTATCAGCTAGGCACAGTAGGTGAAGAGCAGTAATACTAAAATTGGGCAATTAGCATCATATAGTGTGATAAAATTATGTAGTCATGGTTGTCTCTCCTTCTCTCTCTTAAGCTATCTTACTGTACAGTCACCCTGTTACCTAGAGGAAGCACCCCACTGTCCCTTTTTAATGCCCTTAAGATCAACCTTACTCTTGCACTTTGGAGCCATTATTAAGAAAGAAAGATAGGTGTTCCTTGAATACGTTGCTGTGATCCTATCCCAGCTGGTCTTATCAGTGGGATGGATCTTGGGTGCTGGGTGTGGGTAGTGGCTCTAGCACGGACACACTGGACAAAGGGCTAGTGTCCCCCCGGAAGGGTCACTGGAGTATGACGAGCTTCTCTTGTCCCACTCAGAACATTTTAAAGCTTATGCGTTGTTCATTTCTGAAAATTTGCCTTTAATGTTTATGGGCTGTGATGAACCACAGGTACCTGAAATCTAGGCAGAAAAACAAAAAGTAGGTAAGAGAGGACAACCGTACTGTGGTTACCAGAAAGCCTGCCGCATACATTTTCTTTGTCCAGGGAGAATGTGCGGGATCCGCCTCTAGGGTGAGCTGTTCTTTGGCTGTATCCTGGTTGTCCTGCTGGCCCCAAACTGAGCAGAGAAGAGAGGCAATAGAGTGGTCCAAACCCGAGAAGCAGATATTGCTCAAAAAGGCTCGGAGGGCCTACCAGAGCAACAGAGCCTGTGACTGTATCCACATGCCCATCCTGCGGTACCTCTGGCTCCTTCCTATTGACACTCAGTTCGTTTTAAGCTCAGGAAGTGCTTGTGACCCACACATGCATTTGGTCTGCTGACGCTGAGCTCCTGCCCCGTTACAGGCCAGCCCAGTTTGCCATGATAATGCTTCATCCTAATGAGGCTCTGGAAAAGTGACTACACTGCCCACCCCACTAAAGGATGAGAACTCGCTTCCAGCTTCCAGCATCCAGAAGGCGCTCTGACCCCAGCCCTCAGCTTTCTGCCATCTCCCACAAATGAGCAGTCCCAAAGACAACTCTCTGCCTCCATTTCACGCACAGTCTTTGAGACTATGGTCTGTGTAGGGCTGTCTCCCACGCCTCCAAAGCCTCATGCAGTCGTGGGGAAGCTTCTGGAATTTGTAATTAATTATTGTGGAAATGGGTGCCGCATTTCACCTAGGGCAGGTGATTTGCATTTCTTTCTTTCTTTTTTTTTTTTTTTTAAAGGAAGGAAAGGTTTATTTAGCTCATAGTCACTGGAGGTTTCAGTCCGTACTCAGCTGGCTCTAAGGCAGAGAGGCACATGGCAGAGAGCAACCTTTCTTGGTGCTGGCTGCATTTCAATGTAAGGTAAGAAGAGAAGTTAGGCGCCCGGCGGGATGGCTCAGTGGTCTAAAGTGTTTGCCAGGGAAAGCTTTGGGCGGCTTAAAAGACCGCGATTAGATCCCCGGCACCACATGCTGCGCCAGCCCTGCCGTCGGGGCGGGCTGATCCGGCCATAAGAATGAGTGAGTAAACAAACAAAGGTTCTGAAGCAAGAAAAAAAATAAAAAATTCTTAAAAAAAAAAAAAAAAAAAAAGAGAATTTAGCTGCTTCAGCTGCTGCTAGCTCTTCCTGTGCTCCTCCTCTTGCCTGGCACCATGGAAGGTGGTTTTCTGCCATGCGCCTCTCTCTGCCTTAGAGACAGGTGAATATGGACTGAAACCTCCAGTAACTGTAAGCTAAGCAAACCTTTCTTTCCCTCATTTTTAGGGTCAGGTATTTGCCCCAGCAACAAGAGAAAAGTAACTAAGACACCTAGTAAATGATCAACTGAGCGACATAAGACACTCCAAATAAATACACGCATAAATGTGTCACACCACAACTCGAGCCCACAGCTGAGTGCCATTCGATCCTCAAGGCTCTGGCGGTGCTCAGCTTCATCCACACTCCTCTCCCTTCCTTTGTCCTGGGAATTCTGCCAGCTGGACCTGTTGCCCACATGCTAAACAACACTCAGGATTAGCTCTTGAGGACCAACCCGGCACCAACCCCCAGGCATGGCAAACTATGTCAAAAGCGCTAGGTGAGTGTAAAACGCATTGCAGGGATAGCCAAGGGTACATGTAAATGCCTATGCTCAGGTCTGGGGAGATAGCGCTGTGGTCTAAGCGCCTGCCTGGCAAGTGCCAGGACCCGGGTTTGATTTGGAGCACTGGTCCCCAATTGGGTGTGGTGCTGCACGCCTATGATCCCAGAGCTGGGGAAGCTGAGACAGGAGCATCACCTTGTATTTGCACTGTGTAGTGAGACCTCGTATCCAATAGATAATGATTTAAGAAACTACATTCAGCCATGAAATCAACTCCGCACCTCTCTTTTCCTCAACCATGCCTCCAGTATCAACTTCTGAGCAGATGCAGCTAAAGCCCACTAGCGCACAGGCTGCTTCAGAGGGGCGCGATTTATGGGCACTGGCACACTGAAGGGGGAAGGGAAATTTCTTCCTCTTCTCATGGGTTCTCGCAGTTTGGATGACCCACGTTGCAGAGAGGGGACTCTCAGCTGGAAAGCAGAAGCAGGGGTCGTAGCCAGTGACTCAGGCCTGTCTGGAGACAGCCGAGAGGTCTTCATAGCCCAGGGTCCTTCCATCTTCTCCCCTAAGCATTTGATCTCAACCCCTTTATGAAAATAGCGGAAGCTCTTCAGAGTTCTATCTTCCTCTGGTCTATAGGATGAGAGAAATTTTAGCCCAGGAAAATGTGTGTTCCTCAGATTGTCTTTCTCTGTTTGCAGAGAGTGGATTTTCTTGCTGAGCTTTCCCGGTGCCCTCGGGTTAGATATAAATGAGGAGCTTTCCGCGAAGTTTGCAAGAGGGACGTGTCAGGCAGGCCACTGGTTGGGGGAGGGGGGCTCCCGCACCGAGAAGCAGACCAAGCTCGCAAACTGCGGCAGTAAGCAATAAATCACGCCAAGGTGTTGAAAGCACATGAGTGTCTGCAGGCTGCGTGAAAACTTGAAAATCACTTCCTAAGATGCTCTTCACTTCCCTTGGCTGTACTACCACTTAGAGCATGGCTCCTGTGGGCGACGGAGTCTGTGGCAGGAGAGAGCGTGGCAGGACTTTTGAGCACCCTCTCACTCTGGCCTCTCTTATCCAGAATGTGTCATGCAGTTATGTTCAGGACTGCAAAACTTTCAAAGAGTAAAGAATGCACTTCAAGTGTGCGTCAGGCCATGGGAGCAAGGGTACTCGACGCAGAGGTTTGATCCAACCTCAGTGGTGAACATGTTAGAATCCTGTGGGAAAAGACTGACACTACAAAGACGAAGTAAACATATTTAACTTGGAGGGGGTCAGAAGTGACTCAGCTTTCCAGAGCTGGGTTTGTGGACCCAGGGAGGTGTTCCATAAAGGATGTGCTCTACCTCCTTCCTGCAAGGCTGTTATCAGCGAATACTCAAGAAGAACCTTGGGGTTAAATGCTGGGTTTACAAACCGAGGAAGTTTTGGAGCCTGGCTAGTACACTACTTTCTACAAGAAGTTAAACAATCACAAGGAGGTACAGCCATGCAGTGTTTCATGCATTGGCATCTGAGAATGCATTTGTGGGTGACTGTAAGAGTAGGCACGTGTATTATGGACCAGGAATACATCCATGAGGAGGACTACGGCGTCAATGGGACTCTCAGTATATAGCTCATCTTGCTCAAAATGTTGACCTGTTTAACATACTACGTTAGGAGAAAAAGTTCTCAGAGTCACCCGGCGAGCAGCAAAGGAGAACAGAATTGAAGGGGAGAAACTATGGCATAGGAGTTGGCGAAGCACTGCTTGTATCCCCTGCCCCTCTGGATACGGTCTGACAACGAGGTAATCATGTTTTCCTCCGTCCTGGAATAACTTTGATGGATGGACCAGAGTGTGGGGTACGATGGCATTTCTAAGATGGCAAAGTACTGGGCTGTCTTTGTTTTCTGCTGAGAGGAAATGCTCTGAGAGGCTGTCTGTTTGAGGGTAGAGATTATGGCTCAGTACCTTAGGAGAATCCTTGTGAACTTGATGTGAATCATATGATAAAGAGACAGTTTTCATCTCATAACTGCTGCATCTATTGAAGCATGAGGAGGAACTGGATTATAAATTGATGCCATCAGTTGATTCTATGGAATTAGGTATATGGAAGGGTCGATGCGGTAGTACCCCAATTCTCAGGCCCACTGTGCAGCCATATTGGCTTTTCCTGAGGGTTGGGAACATTGGTGATTCCTGTATTTTTTTTTTCTTCTTCTTCTTTGTGACAGAGTCTCACTGCGTATTTCAGGCCGGCCTTGAGCTCACTTTTGTAACACAGACTGGTCTTGAACTTGCACTGATCCTCCTGCCTCGGTCTCTCCTGAATCTTTTTGTAGTGAAGTCCTTGTGTCTTTCTCAGCTACGAGGACGGGCTGACAAATTGCACTGGCTTTCACTGGAATACAATACAGAAGAAGAAGAAGAAGAAGAAGCAGAAGAAGAAGAAGAAGAAGAAAAAGAAGAAGAAGAAGAAGAAGAGGAGGAGGAGGAGGAGGAGGAGGAAGAGGAAGAGGAAGAGGAGAGGAAGAGGAAGAGGAAGAGGAGGAGGAGGAGAAGGAGGGAGAAGAGGGAGAAGAAGAAGAATAAGAAGAAAGATAGAAAGAAAGAAAGAAAGAAAGAAAGAAAGAAAGAAAGAAAGAAAGAAAGAAAGAGGTTGTGATTTACACTGACTTCTATGTGGGGCCCCAAAATATTTGTCAAGATCAAATTGGTGCAACAAGAATTACCTACATGCGAAACTCATGACATGGTCCCAAGCCCACCACCACTCAACTGGCAGGAAACAAGCGATTCCGGTCCCAATAGTGATCCCTGCCGTCCAATAGATAGAAACTACCAGAGGTGTGTGGCAGAGCTCTGGCTCACAGGAAACACCGGGCTCTGAGGAAAGAAAGGGGCGATCCAGTGGGTGAGCACAAACAAGAGAGAGGGCTGACGGCGGTTCTATGAAGACCTGCTGCATGTCACCTTTGGGGGTGGGAGACCTCCACAGCTGTCCCATCCACCCCAGATAAAGTGGGGACATCCAGGAGGCTTTTGTTAAAAATTCTGACTGTTCACTCGGGCTTGTACCCTCAGCTTTATGACAGATTCCCGTCCAACTGTGCACATAGATCTGCTGATTATTAAAAAATAATATCTGCTCTAAAAGGAGTGATGCCACATTGATTAGTGCCCACTTTAACCAGCTGTCCTGGGTCCTGCCCAGGGCTGAAGAGCCAAGGTCGCTACAGCTGAGATATTATCAGGATTCTGAGGAGAGGGAGTCCTGCAGATAGATCGTCCCCTATTTGGAAACAGGGCTGCAGCGTCCCCTCCAGACATGCGTATTGAGGTCTTGCTGGGAGTGGAGGTCACCGCAGTGCTCAGATGGAAAGAATGACATCACGTCACACACCGACCTCTCCTCGCAAGCCGTATCAAGGGTTACTCTGTTGCACGGGAACCACAGTACCTACTGCTTCTAGTGAGACCCTTTGAGTTTGCCCTCCTTGGTCTCTCCATTTTTGGATTATGTTCTCTTTATAATCCCATGGACTAGGAAACAGCTCTCCTGGCTGGTTGTGCGTCACCTGCAGCTACGGATGGGACCCTTAAGCTTCTCTAGGTCAACCCTATGTGCTATCAAGTGGAGACCACAAGAAACACTTTTGTGCTGCTTGCCCTTCAATGTATCAAGTTGCTTGGCTTTAGAACTACCTGGCATGTCAGTAAAGCAAGCTTCTGGGTATCTGCATTGGGCGTGGAGGCATGGCCACGGGGTTGGGGTCAATGGCCTCTCTTCCACTCCTTCCTGTCTTAGCACTATGTCTCTGATCATTTTCCCAGACACAATCAGCTAAGCACCCGTGCTCCACCATACCCTTCCACTATATTTGGAGCGAGACGACCAGGTGGTAAATGTCCTGCACCACTGAGGCCAACAACACGTCTCCTTCTTCAGTCGTGATTGGTTGAAATGCTGTTCTAGAGGCAGGGAAGATAATTCAGTCTAGCATTCATGAGCTAGGAACCCTACACAATATCAGCTCTCGTTTCACTGAGATGTCTGTCCTAGATAGGCATTAGCAGAAACCCCACGAATAAACAAGGAAAATCTTGCGGAAGTCCAGAAGCCCCATGTGGCACGTAAGGGCCCCTTCTGGGCTTTGTTCTAGGGCAGAAATAGCTCACGGCAACTTGCACATCAGCTGTTGGAGGCTAAAACAAAAGCTGTGTCTTGACCATTCCATGAGTTAGGTTATTTAAACATTAGTTCATAAAGGTTCATTATTATTATTCTATCTTATTTTTTTTTATTTTAAAGAAAGTAAAAAACAATAACATTAGGAATAATTCAGAATTCCAGAAAGCAAGATGATACGAATTCAACAGTTGTTCTTATATTGCATATTGTTGCCTTCAAAGTAATTGTCTCCCTAGTGAAAGAACCTGAAGGAATACATAAAATCCAAAACATACAATAAGATTCATCAGTTTAAGGGTTTTTTTTTTTTTTGACTGAATATCTGACGCTAGGGGTCCCAAAAGACAATGTTTGACCACCCATCCCCTTGATGCTGGCGGGAGTGAGACTATGTATCAGTCTGGGTTTCACTAGAGAAACAGATACAACACATGCTATGCAAATGTCTAACAGAAGAGAAGACCAGCAGAGTTGGATGAGGAAGCGTGCAGAGGGTGTCTGCATGCTGGAGCTAAAGGTTGTCGTCAAAGTTCTAGAGCTCGCTGCAGTGTTCCATGCAAGTCCCTATCAGGAAGCCAACAGATGAGCAATGGTTGGCTGAAGAATCTATGCGGGAAGGCTCAAGGGCCCCAGGTGGTAACTGAGCACTCTACACTGGCAGCCAGGAGATGACGCCCAGGCTGAAGGCAACGGTGGCAGCTCGGCCCAAGCACCAGCAGTCAGTCCTTCCTCCTCTCTGCCGGCTGTCTGCCCTAGGGTGGGTCCTTGGCACCCACCCCCTCCGCGTCCTCCTCCTGCGCAGCCTGAGAATGTTTGCACATGAGGACCTGGGCCCCCTGCCGGTGCACTTGGTCAAACTTCTACACTTGTCGAGTGGACACAGGGAACCGGCCATCGCCATCTGACGACATTATTATTTGACTTCCAAGTCAAATAGGCTTTCAGTTTGTTGCCTTTCAACATCAAGACCTAACTTTGAAGCCTCCCCGCCGCCATTCTCCTGAAATAGAAGTTTCAAGAGCCATCTGCACGTTCACCGTTGGCTTCCCTTGCAATCTTCATGATGTTCTGCGTCCCCCAACGGTTCGCTTATGATTGCAGAATCGATTGGAGTCTCCCCTGACATTGTGCAAGGAAGAAGCGCAGCCAGAGCTGCAATGTACCATTTCATAAAGAGTTCTTTCTGCTTTAATCTAAGGGCATTTTTATAGCACTTGCAAAATGCAGTGCTATTCCTGCGCTATGTTCACCTCGTCTGGCCTGGAATCCCACCCCAGATTTATTCTACAATCTGTTATGTAAATGTGACACTCTGGACAGAGATATGCAAATTGGCTGCCCACCGAGCTCCCTTTTTGGTCGCCTAAGCGTTTGTATAACTTTCATAACTTAGTTTCTGCAAGGATCAAAAATAAAGTACTGCTGTGACTTTATTTTGGATCTAATTAGGAGCAAATATAAGTCTGTATCAACTGTTTATTAAAATAGTCAGTTATATCCACAAGCCTCTTCCCGGGAAGTTTCTAGCAAGGTTAAATGGCGTTACATAACTCTGCACATAAATTTTTGCATATGAGGGAAATACCTAATTCAGCAAGAAATTTAGAAAGTTTGCCGAATTCATTCTACCTTCTAAAGTTTTTCCTGTAATATTTCCATTTATGGTCACAATGCCATCTATTTTCAAATACTGTTGATCAGATACCTGAGTGGATTCCAGTGCCTGCGTAGGCAGATGCAGGGGTCAGAGGTCAGAGGTGGAGTGCCACGCTGGCCCTGCCCCCAGGTATGCTGAAGCAGCCATAGAGACTGGGCATGGTAGCACGGGCCTGCAAGCCCAGCACTTGGGAGGCTACAAACTGCAGGATCACTGCGAGTCCAATTTGTGTAGTAAGACCATGTGTGACCCTGTGTAGGCTCTGCACTAAATACATAAGAAAATAATAAAACAAATAAAAATAAAGGTGTAATTTTCAAATATATTTCAAAAAAATTGCCTCTCAAGGTAATTTTAATAATATGTACATCAGCAGCTGTATCAGTGACCATCTACAGACTCCTCACATTTTCATAAAATGTTTTACTAAGATAGTAAACCTTGGCAATGTATGCATGGTGGCACTTGCCCTTAAAGCAGCACTCCCGAGACACCAAGGCAGGGGCATTATAAAATTGAGCCTAGGCTGCCTGAGCAATTCTGTAGCTTAGTGAGACCCCACTCATATTGTTTTTCTTCTCGATGAGACAAAGTACCCAACACCCAGAGTTGAAGGAGGTGGGTCGGATTTAGGTCCTCGTCTACAGCTGTGTCACTCCATAATAAATCAGTGGGCTCCAAGGAAGCTCGCGGCACACAGAAGGTCCCAAAGCAATAAGAGGCAAGACAACCCACTTGATGACTCTTGTGTTGGTTCCTGGTGTCCTGTTGCATTTCCCTCATTGGTGAGACTAAACACCGGATGCCCCAAATCAAGGCACACCCCACAATGTTATAAGCTGGCATAATGTCCTAAGCTAGTCTGAGCCACTCCACTTTGTCACGCTGCCTCCACTTTGATAGAAGTAGGTTAAGAGTTAAACTTGGGTTCACCCTGCCCCGCCATGAACCATAGAATACGCTAAGCCTCTTAGAGACAAAATATGAGCCCAGATGTTCCAGCGCTCAAACTAAAAACTGACTAGTTAAAACAAGACATCCTGCCCCCAAACAAGCTATGCCCTCACCTTTGCTTAGTCCGAACTCTGTTTTTACTTTTGCTTAAGCAAAACTTTGTGCCCTCTTTGTTGGAAGCTGAGTCCACGACCCCTCTCTGTAACAAACATTGTGCCTGCTGCATTGTAAGCCCTTGTGATCTCTACGAACCCCAGCCCTGGTCACCAATGCTCTCCCTAATTACAGGCATTACAGGCCCCATGTATTCTCCCTATAACCCAAAATTTGAAATGTTAAGACACCCAGCCATGGCCCCCCTCTTCCCACCGCCCCACTTCTGATGTTCTGAGATGCCCCAAGCACAGCTGGGCTGCAACCTTGGCTGTCTGCGTTCGGCAGATTACACATGTAGCTTTGTTTCAGCTTGCTCTAAGGACTCTCTGCTCTGTGTCCAAAGCACCCTGGCTGGGCCAGGGATACGTGATGACTCCCCCTCCCCATTTCCACCTGCCCAGAACACCAAGGCCCAGCTAAGGAGACTTTATAACTCACCTTCCCTTGGCTACCCCCAGCCCTGTGGTTTCTCCCTTTAAATTCTTTGTTTCACCTCAGCAGGCTGCTTTATCCTCCTGACCCACAGGGCGGTGTGTCTGCTGGGTTCGGCTCATAAAGCGCTTCAAATGTTCTATTTGTTTTTTGGGTCTTTGTTTTCTTTGTGGTGTGCAACAAATAACCCCAAGCTCCCGGGATTAGGGTAGCTGGCACTGCAATCAGTGGGCTGGCTCAGTCGTAACTCGCCCTTGGCACCAGCGTTATGTCACACGACTGTCATACACTGCAGATTCAGCCGCCTGTGAAAAATTCCCACTTAACAAGGCAGAAGGCTTTGGAGGGTCATTTAGACACAAGCCGTAAGACTATGTCAAAATAAAAAGATATGAAAGAGCCCGGAATGTAGCTAAGTGCGTAGGCCCTGGGGTCAGTCTCCAATACTGAAAAGGAAAGATCGGGCCATTTGGAAACATATGGCTATCAACAAATAAATGCTATTTACAGTAATCTGGCTTTTATCCAAGGTAGAAACCCTTCATTTTTTTTTAAATGGATAACTGTAGAAATACAATCCAATGAGGCAATGTGCTTTCACCATTGTGTATGGTGTTCTATGGGCATCTTCTGATAAGTAAATCTATATTTAGCAAATAGTTTTTGTTCAATCTTCGACAAATACTGCATTCTTGAATATAGTTTTCAATACCTCAGCCACTTAAAGCTTGCTTTGTGCGCCTGTATGTATATGCACATATTCTTGCTATAATACCTATGTGTGGCATGTAATATGCGTAAGATATATATATGTGTATATATATATATATATATATATATATATATCATACATTTGTTTATATTTGCTATAGTGTTAGCATTTGATAGTATCTATGTTTGCATAAGGTGTATATCACTTCTAACACATAATATGTAATATGTAAGGAACAAGCACATTAATTGCATTTATTTAATTATGTTAAGTATCAGTGGGTCTCTCTGTAACTTAATGCAGTCTTAACTCCTCTGCAGGACTTTTGAGAAAGCTGACAGTAGTGGAGAGGACTCATTGTCAGTCCTGCTATTCTGTGGTCAGTTGTAATAACTTTTTTTTCATCTTCTTGGCAGAAAGCTAGCTTCCAGCTGCTGTATACAGCTCATCTTATAGTCAAAGAAAGCAGAAAACCCTTGAAAAGGGCCAAGCCCTAGTGGCATGTTCAGCGTTTCATACAATGGCAAAAGGCAGCACTCTCCAGCGGCTAGGGAATTATCGGAGGATCTAAGAGACCACGCTGGCACAAAGTTTGTAGCACTAGTAATCAAGGCCCCTGGTGGGGAGAGCCCCGTGATGAGATTAAAAGGGTCATTCCCAGAGAGGCCGGGCTGTTTCAAGGACCTCACTTAATTAGAAGGTGAAATTCCTCTTGATTCAGTATACAAAAGTTAACAAGTGAGCCCGGGAGAGTGAAAGAGCCTGCATCTCTTGTGAACGTGAAGGAAATACAAAGCTTCTGCCTCTCTTTCTCCTCCTCCTTCTTCCTCCTGTATTAGCAAGGAAATTAACATTTAAATTTTAACATTCAAGTAAAATTATATCTTTACCGAGAAAAAGGATATTTTTTTTCCAAATACATTTTAAGATAACCCCCTGCTGTAAATTTCTGTGTAAAAAATGTGCAACATTTTTTTATCACATTTTGTAGGGATTTATTAGAATATCAATGATCGATGGAAAATATCAGCTTCACGTGAAGTCGAAGGCATATGAAATCCAGAAGGACAGTGATGTTAAACTCAAGTACTTGTGTTGCGGACTAATAGTATCACTAAGCTTCTCTTCTGGAGGGTTAAAAACATGTTTACACACCAAAAAATTAGAGAAAAGAAGGGCTACAAGGATAGCCAGTATTTTGGCCCTAGCCTTTCAAGGTCCATGAGGACTCAGGACAGAACACAATCTCTACTATAACATTCTATAACTCAGTGTTGTTCTAAATTTTCTGTTCCAGGAGATTATGGTGCTACCAAGGAAAGGGATTCACAATGCACAGTGTGCCTAAGGAGAGTCACCTAGAGAGAAAACATTCTCTCAGCCTTTCACAGAGAGCAAACTGGCCAAGCATTGGCCTTGACTCATACAGATGGCTGTCGCTGACAATAGTTCTACAACTCACTGTACATGGTTTCAAGGTAAATCCCAAGGGGACCTGAGTGACCTTGGGAGATACAAAAGTTGCAGGTTCTGTTATACAGGTCTTGCTTTAACTTGCTGCAGGAAAGTTTAACCACGAGGCATAAAAGGTAAACTTAGATTAGTAGGCTGAGCTGTTCAAGGCTCAAGTCTACAGCATTGCACATGGCCAGTTCTGCTGATAACTCACTACCATTACGGAATATTGGACTCTGCATACAACTACTTTCTCTAAGCTTAATGAGAAGAACTATTTGGACCTGTTTTGAAACTGTCCCATTGTTATTTTTTGTTAAAAATAATAAAATTATTTTAAAACTTATGGGAAATAAAAAAGGTAACCCCTAGATTGAATTCAACATACATACATATATTTCTTTTTTTTTTTGTAAAAGACTATGTATATTTCCTATTGTTATCATCCAAATCTACTTCCTACTCTGTGCCTAGTAAGGTTCTTTTTTTTTTTTTTTTTTTAAGAATTTTTAAATTTTATTTTATCTTTTTTTTCTTGTTTCAGAACTTTCGTTTGTTTATTTTTATGGCCGCCTCAGCCTGGCCTGAGGGCAGGATTGGCGCAGCATCGGACGTCCCATTCCTGTTCTCTCGTGATCATAACTGTTAAGCTAATAGACCACCATGCCTTCATGGGCGATCAGCAGCGCATTTTCATCACACAAGTAAGTGCTCAGAATGTAGCACCACCAAAGTCACACATAGCAGAGCTCCAGCAACCAGGACACTGCATGAAAGGAAAAGCGGTGCTAAACATACGGAGAAGCAAATACCAACACCTGATGATGCCTAATCTACTTGTAGATTAGAGATACGTAAGCACATATGTGTGGGAACAAAAGAAAGTAAAACTTACCGTCACTTACGAATCCTGCCTCAGAAGGTGTCCGGATTGCTTTCCAACGCAATTCCAAACTCACTTTGCTGAAGGCAGTTTTTGAACAACTGGGAGGGAGTAGGTCATCAGAGAAACTGAAGCATCCAGACAGATAAAATTTGCCTACCCAAAGCGAAATGTGATAGCACATGTATGTGGGGAGGCGGAGATAGCCAGGATGATAAATTCGATTCTAGGCTTAGACAACTTAGAGACTCGTCTTCAATAAAATAGGGTGATAATAGAAAGGGCTGGCGGTATAGCTCAGTGCAAAGGACCTGATCTCAATCCCATAAAAGCTCAATCAATCAATCAGTCTATCAACTTGCCAACTCTCTTGACCACTAAGAGCTCTACTGCCTTTGAATTTTCAAAAGAAGTAACTACATGCCAAAAAAAAAAAAAAAAATAATAATAATAATTATATATATATATATATATATATATATATATATATATATATCATAGACACATTTCTCAATCAATTCTATTTGTAGACTTGACAAGCAAAAAGAGTTACAAGGGGCTACTTTGGCTAAAAAGTGAATAAATACAGAAAATAACCTATCCTCCTTCTTCTACCTGAGCCAGAAAATCCTAAGGATATATAGGGAGAATTATGATTAAAAGTGTACATATGATGATAAGAGGGGTCCGGAAACTACTTCCTGTGGAGATTGTTATGGCTTATGCCTAGCTGTTCCCCCAAAAGCCTCATGCAGTCACGGAGTGGCTTCTAGAGCTTGTGATTAACTCGTGACCCAATGCTGGGATTATGGCTGCGAGAGCTACACACCCTGGCGGAGAACAGCCTCAGTGCGATGCAAGGGGGAGAGAGGTTGGCCAGGTGCCGCAGCCACCATGCCTGCTTTGTTCTTTGCTGGTTTCCGCCCCCGTGAGCTGCTGCCCTCTGCCATGTGCCACTCTGTCTTACAGCCAGCTGAGTATGGACTGAAAGCCTCACAGACGGTGGCTAAATAAACCTTTCTTTCCTTAATGACAGGTGTCGGATATTTTGTCCCAGAAACAAGAGAAAGGCTACTGAGATAGACATTGAAATTCGGTATGAACATACAGTGCCAAAGTCAAACACGGAAGCATGCGTGAGGAATCTGATTTCCTTCTTTTCTCCAACTCGGTCTTCTACCTCCTTTCAAATTGTCTCTTCCCCTTTCTCCACGACTTCTGTGGCAAGGAGATCTCACAGTGCCCACTGCTTGGCAGCTCTGTTTTTTGAAAATGAAATAGGGCATCTCAAAAAGAAAAAGGTGAATGAGTCGAATCGTGTTAGGCTGCACGGACCCCTGTGTCGTAAGGTTTGGACGTAGGCGATTTCTTCTTTGCTCTCCAAGGGACCTCTTCAGCTGGCTGTCTTGCTTGACTCCAGGGGGACGGCCCCAGGAAGGGCTGCTCAGCTTCTGTACAAACTTCACACTGGCTTGGAGACAATTACAGCGCAGCTGGCCAGGCCTGCATTTAGTAAAGCAGCGTTTGGTTCCACAAGAGAAGGAAGGATTCTCTGTCATTCAAGTAGACCAAAGAAATACCAAAGCGTCTTCTGCTGGCTTCCATTGCTTCGCTCCTGGAATCCACCCATATTTTCAACAAATGCCTGCAGGGCAGCCTAAGGCTTAGGAACCAGAGGGAATGAAATCACTTGTATGAGCCTTGGGCTTAAGTTGACAAGTAGCAAATTCACCAACCCAACAATCAGCACGGTTCTTCCATCCATTCATCCAAACCATTTCTGACTGTCAGGCTCAACTTTATTTCTGTATATATATTTCTGGGTTATTACTGGGTGTGTGTTTTTTTTTTTCTATTTTAAAGAGAATAAAAATGAAACAAATACTAGAAATAGTACAGAATTTCAAAAATAAAAAGAAAAAACGATGATAGGAATTCATTAATGGTTCTCCTATTGCACATTGTTGTTTTCAAATTAGTTGTTCGGATCACGAGACATCGTCATGTAAAATTACTCAAAGAAGGAATTATTAACTGTTCCTTTCAGTAAACCAATAGAAATTAGGGGTACAGTTATTTAGCTATCTTGTGTATACATATGTATTTTTTCTCTTCTTTCTTTCTTATTTTCCCCTTTCCTCGCCCCATTTGTTCCCTGTGAGCAGTCGCTTTCCCTATGACACTATCTATTGTACCTTTCGGATTTTATTTCTTCTTTGAAGCTCCTCTACGAAGGAGACCATGTGATGTTTGCATACGTGTCTCTGAGTTAATTCCCTTAGTAGTGTGGTCTATAGCTGCACCCACGGACCTATAAAAGCCTATTGTTTTTAAACAGCAGCAGATATGTATCTCTGTGTGTGCACTTCAGGATTTTGAGTTATTTTTAGAGTTTTTCTTCACAGAAAAAATTAACAAGGCACTAATATTCTCCAAATGTTCTCTGCATCCCTAATACATACACAGTTGTCCAAATTATCAGTCCCCCCCCCACATAGTTATACACTATTTGCTGTTTCTCTTACGAATGGCTAGATCAGCCAGGCGTGGTGATGCATGCTCGTAATCCCAGAACTTGGGAGGCTGAGGCAGGAGGATTGGTGTGACTTTGAGACCAGCCTGGGCTACAAAAGTGAGCTCAAGGCCAGTCTGAACTGCATAGCGAGACCCTGTCTCAAAAAGACCAAAGAAAACAAAACAAATCAGAATGGCTAGATGTGCACTGGCATAGTGTTATCACCTGATTATTATTATTGTTGTTGTTAATTATTATTATAGTTTACATGCAAAAAGTGACATTCAGGCTAGTTCTTGTTGCTCTATATCCTAAATGCTTGACGAACACGGAATAATAATGTCTTCCATTACACTACCGTGAACGTCTTAGACTTATAACCTTCTTCTAGGGGCTTTCCTAATTGGCACTTTAGTCGAGAGGCTGACGTAGGTTTAGAAATGACTTAGCTCTCCAGAGGGAAGGAAGTTGCGGAAAGTAGAGAAAAGTCACTCCATGGCACTTGGCTCGGTTTGACTTTGATGATGGGATCTTTTATTGTCTTATGGAAAAAAGAAAAATGTTAAAAAGAAGAAGAAAAGAAAATCTCAAATCGTGTATTGCAAAGCAGACGGGAGCCATCACGTGTGTGGCTTGCAGGGATGTTTGCTGTCTGCTGGGTTCGACCTGGTTTATGCACTGCTCAAGCATGGACTCCACTCCCCGAAGAGCATTTCCTCTGTCCCTCCTTACCGCCAGCTTGGACATTTTTACGACGCGATAGCTTCCCTGGGGTCTCTTTTCCCTTTTTTAGTCTCCGTTGCAGCAGATTTTAAGTTTACAGACCTTTTATCCCCTAACAGCGATTTCTTGAGGATGGACGGTGTCACCTAGAATATCAAGTGAGTGTCATTAAAACCAGTCTGCTTTCATGGGGGTGGAGGAAGTATCACCACATTTTTCAAAGAAGTGATGCCCAGACTCGTAACTCACAGCAGCCCTCACTAAAGACGGAGAGGAAGATAAAACTGCCTGGCATCCATGGTTTTCCAGAGGCAGCAAAATACACCTGAACCTTTTCCAATGGCAGTCTTCTCAGCATAACCACCCAAGACCGGAAGTATCATCATTGGGCATCTTACTGCCCAAGCTCCCTCCTTAGAATGCTGTTCTATTGGCTGCCTTTAAGAGCCCACTAAACCATTTCAGGAAAGAACTCAACTTTACCAGAGCTCTTTTAAGAGAGGTCTTTCTTTCTTTTTTTTTTTTTTTAATTTATTTTACTTTATTTTATTTTTTCTTGTTCATAACTTTTGTTTGTTTCGTTTTTATTTATTTTTATGGCCAGCTCAGCCTGCCCTGAGGGCAGGGCTGGCGCAGCACGTGGTGCCGAGGATGGAACCGCGGTCCCTGCAGCCGCCTAAGCTTTCCTAAGCAGGCACTTTAGACCACGGAGCCATCCTGCCGGGCCCTCAGAGAGGTCTTGATGCCTCGCCAAGCCTATTGTCATTAGCACCACACTTACATGCCCTTTAAATAGGGAGCTAGCGCTGGGAAAGGAAGAGTGTGACTCCTCTTTGCAGAACTGGGGCAGCGCAGGGAGTTTTCACCACACAAACCAGGGCTTGTGGGCCCACAACCACCAAACACGCAATGAGAAAGAGACAGTGCGGGTCTGCTTTAGGCAGAGAGAAAACACAGCCTCTACTCCGGTAGCTTACGGTGTGTGCCTCCCAGACCTCCCGGACTAGGAGAATCGATGATGCCCTTACACCTCCAGCTGGTGCCCTAAACCCCCTCGATCAATGCCAGCCTGCACATTTTATCTGTGGTGCTTGGGATACTCATAACGCCAGGGACATGCCAAGC
Organism: Myocastor coypus; assembly: GCA_004027025.1. Lineage (NCBI taxonomy): Eukaryota > Metazoa > Chordata > Mammalia > Rodentia > Myocastoridae > Myocastor > Myocastor coypus. Next base: position 62,563 of record PVJA010003224.1, read on the forward strand.
TGGACAGAAAAGCGACTCTACGAAAAGCAAAGCTCAGCCAGTTGTTACAGTGAAAGAGACACATTGAAATGAAATCAATTTAAAGCAAGAGAACTGTAATTCTGTAGCCAACAAAACATAAAAGGGTGCTAGTGAAAATTTCTCTCAGTAGTTTAGTCCAAAAAAAAAAAAAAGATGTGGCTGAAATTTTATTGCAAAGCAGGGATTTGATGAATCATGTTTCCCCACCCATGTTCAGTAGTTATGTTTCTTTGTGCTTGTTTAAGCCTGCCAGTCATAAATCAAAACTTACAGGGAAGTAGTGGCCATATCACACAGCACTTCCAAGGGGAACAGAATGCTTTCTGCTTTATGAAGGAAGGCAAGGGTAGCTCTTGGCTCTACAGCATTATAAGTGAGGAGAACCTTGATGAGAGAATAAACGTGCTATCCTTAGGCCTCATCAAGAGTCTCACCCAGGGTTCAGCAGAGTTTCTCCGCTGTGAAGAGCCAGACAGGACATGATTCAGGGCTTGGTGACCAATAATACGCATCCCCGTGAAAACAGCCCTGCTTCTGACTGCCGGCCCGTTTGCTTTTCGGCGATGCTTTTTCGAGTGCCGTTATAGAAACAAAATGTCAGTGCCGGCGCATGCACTGAGCACCAGGAAACACGCAACTCAGAACTTCCACGAACTCTTTTGTAAAATAATGCCTTGTGACATCTCTCCCTGTGTCCCTCTGTACGTAGGACTTGGTTCTTTTTTATTTTTCCATTTATTTATTTAATCATTCATTCATTTCATACAAGGTATTCATTCATTCATTCATTCATTCATTCATTTGGTACAGGATCTCACTAGGCAGCTCCAACTTGTAGCGATCCTCCTGCTTTTAGCCTCAGCAGAGCTGAGATTATAAGTGTGCACGCCCTCTCTCCCTGACTAGGTCACCCGCTCAGTGTGCCCCCGTGGCGAAGCTGGCATGGCATGTGGGACCAGGGATCGAACCCCATTCCCTGAGCTTGTGTAGGCAGTCACTTACTCTGACAACTTATCTTGGCAGCCCTTTTTCTTCCCATTGTAATGAATCCAAGAATGCATACATCCTTATGGCTTTACATGGACCATGCCTTTCCTTAATTTTAATAAAATGGTATATACATATATGCATACACAGGTAGTATTTTATTTTATGAGTCAGGGCTGTGGAGAAGACTGGAGCCAAGAGAAAATGCATGCATCGCTGGGCAAAGGGTTTATTCGGCGGGCTTGCAGGACCCAATGCAGAAGAGTCCAGTGACAAGGAGTGGGAACAAACAGAGTTGAAAGAATCAACAGTGCTGGTGTCCGTGCACCACTGGAAAAGAGAGAATCCCCAGGCAGTTGAAAGTCCAAGGTCTGGAAGCTCACTATAGAATTCTCACTAGTGTGAGTCTGGGGAGGATGTCTGCTGCGTCTGTAGTCGAAAAGGAAGGATTTCACACCGTCGCGTTTCACACTGAAGACACTGGTGACCAACATGTGGAAGGAACTGTGAAGAATAGACCTCCTCCAAGAAAAAGAGAATTGCTCCTTCTTTCCCTTTTTAACCTATTCATGAAAAATCTTATTGGTAGGGCTTGGTCCCTCCCCCAACACAACTGGCTGATTTGCATGTCAATCATCCACAGACATACCTACAGCTGCACTTGTCTGCTGAGCCTTTTTTATCCAAGTTGAGGTGACGTGTCACCATTAACGATCATAACCTTCCTTCTCTAAGTATTTGATTATAAATATTTTCTTGCATTACTAAAAATTTCTTGAATATTAACTTTTCTCTCTCTCTATGCTACCATGATCTATTTATTTATGAATTTAGTACAGGGTCTACAGGGTCTCACTACACAGATTGGACCGGTACTGACACTCCTGGTTTCAGCCACCCAAGTGGTGGGATTACAGGCTCACACCATCACACCCAGGCTCAGTCACTGTCTCAGCACATCCCAGGGGCGGAGTCAGCACACCACGACACACCAGGGATCCAATCCCAGCCCCTGCGCTCTGCCGAAGCAGGCGCTTTAGTCTGCTGAGCTATTTGGCCAGCCCCATCATGATTTATTTAGAGTCAAGCTATTTTCTAAAAAAGAAGTCTTGATGTGAGTGTTCTTTACATTATGTACGATGAGGAAAAAAAAGAGCTGCTGGAATTTAAAAATGGTAGAGTAGGACAAACACATTTCCCGAGGTATGCCTGAGAGGAGCCTTTGTTTACATTTTAAAAGGTTATACAAGTGTTTGTTTGCTTCTATCTCTTTGTATGGGGTTTTGCCTTCCTTGGGATCATCCTCAGTGTGAACTGTGATTGAACTTGAAGAGTGTTTGTTCAAAACACAGTGGCTGTGGATTGTGGAATGCCAAGGGCATTTGAACTTCAAAAGAGACGGGAATAAACAGAAAAGAGGCAGAGAGTTCCCTGCTTCCTGGCAGTGGATTAGAGCTTTGTGTTGTTGTGCACACCAGTATGTATTCGAAAGATTTAAAAGATCTCGGATCAATGAAAACAAAGATGATTCTGCATTGTGAGGAGCTTAGCATCCAGGTTCAGTGTGACAGGCTCTAAATGTTAATGAGGGCCCTACAACGGAAGTGAAATTTCAGAGGAGCCATCAGATCGACAGCTTTGCCAGCTCTTGAGACATGTGGGGCATAAGTTCATATATTTATTTATGGCATGTATTCATGAGTCTACACGATTGTGTGTCTGTGTGTGTGTGTGGTCAGATGTAATCCGTATAAGATTGTGTATATCAAATATTCACCATGCACAGTTTCTCCATCTGTACTCCTAAGCTACTTCCATGAACTTTAATGCAATTTTGCTGAATGCATGGTTGTGAATTGTTCTTCAGCCTATGGTATTCAGAAATCACAACCCCACCCCCATATAACAAGGGTCGAGTTTTTCAAACATCTAGCAGAGGAGCACATCTCTCCCAACGTGCATGTAAGCAAGTGTCCTGGTTTGGGGTTTTGCAAGGGGAACAGTAAAATACAGGACATGTATTTTATAAGATTATTTTATAATGAATCATGTCAAGAGTGCAGAAATCTGTCCACACACTAAAGACCGAAGAATCCAGCTGAGGGCCTGGATCTAAGTATCCTGCCTGAGTCCAGCTGAAGGCCTAGAACCCGTAACAATGCCTCCCGCAGGTCCAGCTGGAGGCCTGGAGCCCACGACAATGTCTCACACAGGCCCACTTCACAGATTTGTGACGGGAAGGCCCACATGGCAACAGGGAAAGCTAGAAGACCTGTGTCAGCAGGATAAAGGACATGTGCTAGCAGACCAAAGGAATTCAAACTGGAACCGGGAAGTAACACTCAAGGTAAGGACCAGAGCAACCCCGGAAAGGAGCGCAGACGTCACCAGCAGCAGTGAGGCCCTGAGCTCCTCCAATGCTGAGAACAAAGGAGTCGGTATCGGCAAAGCCAGCGTGACAAGCTCCTCCGGAAGAACCAACAGCCCCAGCAGATCCAACAGCTCCCCGCAGTACCTAAGTACCTTCCTCTCCACTTCGGCCTCCCGTACTGCTGGCAGCGGTCCTCCGTGGGCCACCCGCACCCAGCACCACGCTAGCTCACTTCAGCTGAGCTTCACAAGTGAACCACCAGTTAGCCATTCACCACAGCACATAGTATAACTTTTGCCTACTTTTTTCCTTTCAATACTCAGATGGTGTTTCATGCCCCAGCGGTAAGCCACAGTCCTGGGACTTTGGACTGGAAATAAAAGGGAAACAATTCCAAGTTTTCTATATTCCTTTTTTGGAAAACAGATCCTTCTTAGAAAAATAATTTGAAGGGAAATAAATTAAGCACACAAGCTTAAACATTGCATGGTTTCTTTGTAAGAGAAATAGGAGATTCAAATAAATCCACTCATGCAGCAAACTCAGATATAGATCTTGAGCATAAGAGAAGTGAACCAAGAGACGAGAGAGGGAAGGGAGAAGGTGCAGGTGAAAAAGAAAAGAAACAGTGTATGGAACAGGCGTGCATCAGCTCTGCACAGCGAAGCATGCTGCATGCATCCCAAACTTGCACTAATAGCGTCAAAGTTAGAAAAGAGTGTAGACCACCCGAAAAGTTCTAGGAAGCAGACCCTGCATGGCAGGTACTTCTATAATGGGGAAGACATTGAAGAACCAGAGTGTTTATTATTTCAGCTAATTCGTTTCCAGCACTCCCCAGAGCGATCGCATCCAGCAAGGCTTCCCCTGTATAGTACCCTTGAAAGATAGACTCCAAGGCACCTGGTCCTGCCTGCTTAGAGCTGCTCAGTTCTAACAATCTTGCATGTCCATATCTGGTGATGTGAGCCACATATCTAATGACGATGACAGGTTGTGAAACCGTTTTTCATTTTCTATTCAGCTCTCAAACCTCTGCACCCTTTGGGTTGCCTTGGGTTTTGCTTTGTTTCCGTCTTTGTACCTGCTGCGACTCTTGTCCTCTTTAGAAGACCAACAAACAAACAAACAAACAAACAAACAAACAAACAAACAAATAAATAAATACATCAATGAAATGCAGCTGGTGATAAAACCAAGCTCGCTCCATCCGTCGCTTTGCCCATCCAGTGAATTCATGCCAGGACAGCGCTTCAGAAAGAGTTCGTTCCACAGTCCAGCTTCCACACATGCGACCAGTCATTCTATTACACGTATGGAGTTTCTGATGGAGTTACAATCCTGTTCTTCCAGCAGTGGAGATGGAGAACGAAAGATCGACATTGCTCAGCTTGCCCTACACCCAGGTCCTCTTTCTTTCTTTAATGTATTTAGTACGGGGCTCATCACGCAGATTGGACTCACAGTGATTCTCCTGCTTTCAGCCTCCCAAGCACTGGGATTACAGGTTCAGGCCGCCAT
>PVJA010003224.1:67562-97482 GCA_004027025.1 Myocastor coypus
GTTTTCCTTCCCACTGGGCAAATCCTTTTTTCTTCACAGCATCTGTTGGGCCCTTTATATTTTAATTATTTTTTTCAGATTCTCACGTTAGTGAGATAGTACGATGCTTGCACATGCGCACCTGATTGATATTACTTATCAATAAACTTTTACGCCCAGCCCAAAGTAAATCTTGAGGGGATTTAACTGACCTTGGGAATTCTGAGCTCATGCACCATAGCCTGGGAGCGAAAGAAACAATGCAGTCCCTCATCCCAAGGACCACAGCATCAGGCTGAGCCTTTAAGGAAACAGGGAAATCCCTAAACTGCAAAGGAAAATAGAAAGGAAAAAACTAAAGAGATTCTCAGACTGCAACTGGAAAAGACGTGTACAGGACAACCTCTTTGCTTAAGTAGCCTGAGGTGAACTGGTGTTCACCAATGCACTTTTTCTTGTTAGTACTCAAAGCAGTTTTTATTTAACCCAGAAAGACATTTAGAAATGACACATTTTCCAAGTACCACATGGAGTGTCAAAACTCTTACACGCGGGATGGGATGTCCAAAGTAGAGGTAACCCGTCTATTTCTTCTGACATTCCCCATTTGCTTTTGGTCGAAGCGATTTCTGGTAGGTTTTTGAAATATGTAGTATGGGATCATGATCCGTAGCCACCCTGCTAGCCCATGAGAACCCGCGCTGCCTACCCAGCAGTCGCGTAGGGTCTGCCCTTGTTTACCCATCCTGGTTTCTGCGCTATTCTCTTGGTCCCCAGCAGCGACAGTTCTATTCTTCAGGAGACCAACTTCTTGTTGTACGTATGAATAAGACCTTGTAGTGCCAGTCTTCTGCACCTGGACTACTTCCCTTTCACATAATATCCTCTTGGTCCATTCCGGGGGACAGAAGGGACTGGATTTATCCATTTCCTGTGGCGCAACAGTATTCCACCATACATGGTGCCTAGTTCTGAAATCATTCCTCAGAGGAAGCAGAGTTCTGTGCACCTTGTAAATTATTCTGATTTCTGGTTTCCATTCAAGCTATGTTACAAAACCCAGCTGTCGGGCATTCCCAGAGGAATAACCTTCTAGGCCTAGATGAAATAATGTCCAATCTGTGAATCACTAATAAAAGCAAATTAGATGATTAGATTCAATTTGTGGGAATGTGGTTTTGTCAACACCTGCTAAATGTTGAGTTGGAAGATACCCATGAAGGGTTTCTCTGTGGGGAGAGATAGGGTTGGTACTTGGACCCCTCTGCGTGCTCCAATGTGAGGCAGGGCAAGGTCCATATTGAAAGGAAAGGCCTGGTGGCCGGAAAGACAGACGGTAAGGACTTCCAGATGCAGACGAGGGCTGAAGTGGTCAACTCACTAGGTTTCCTGGAGAGTTCCGGAGGAACAGGCAGCCGCTAGGTCGCCCTCAAGGTTGTGCTACCTGGGACACAGCAGAAGACAGAGGCGATATATTTTCGCACCCTACTAGCACTGCCCTTCCTGAATGACTAACACACACACTCACTCACTCTCGTATCCATGTCAACCCTTCCTAAATGCGGAGGCGGCGGCACCACTTATACTGCCATATGTTAGAAGATAATAGACAAAGACTTTGTTCTCCCACAAGAAATTCCAAGCCAGACAGGTTTAAAGTACAACTGTCGCTTGCCAAGAGATAAAGGAACCCACGCACAGGCAGACCCAGAAGCACATGCACGCACACGTGCAGGTACATAGATCCGTATGCAAGGTGTGACCCAGAAAACTCAGTGAATGTTTATTTTTATAAATTGGCACTAATGCCTTTCCTAGCAGTGCTGCTTTCTCTAAGCAGGGCTATCCCATGCTCCTACCCACTTTCTGATCCAGTTCTGGAAGCGCTCTTCTGTGACTGTCTTTGGGTACGCTATGGTGGGTTCCTCAGTTTCCTGAAGCAATTCAAACGTTGAACTTACATGGTCGTTCTCATTGTGGGGAAGCAGCTGCACCACTTGGTGCTCACTGTAGAGCATAAGGTGGTTCGCAAGCCTGCCGTCACGGTTTGCTTCTAGTTGTCCGCGCAAGGCCTCACACAACCATGCGGTGCACTTCTAGAGCTTGTGAAGAACTCATGATCCACTGGGATTATGGGTGTGAGGGCTGCCCCCAGCCTGGGCCGGAGAGGCTGAATGCCACTGAAGGGAGACAGTCATGCTCTCCGTAACCACTGTCGCTGTGGCTCCTCCCTTTTTGATCTTCCTGTTTCACTGCCTTCCGCCCCCAAGAACTGCGGCCCTCTGCCCTGTGCTGCTCTGCCTTGGAGCCAGCCGAGTATGCACTGAAACCTCCAGGAACTGTGGGTTAAATAACCCTTTCCTTCCTTCATGTTTTTTGAGAATTATTTTAATTTTTTTTTTTTCTGGTTTCAGAACTTTTGTTTGTTTATTTATTTTTATGGCCGCCTCAGCCTGCCCTGAGTGCAGGGCTGGCGCAGCACGTGGTGCCGGGGATCGAACCGCGGTCCCTGCAGTCGCCTAAGCTTTCCTAAGCAGGCGCTTTAGACCACTGAGCCATCCTGCCAGGCTCCACCTTCCTTCACTTTGAATGTCGGGTATATTTGTCCCAGGAGTGAGAAATGAGTCAGTGAGACACCTGCCTTTGCTTTGGATGTTGGGTTTTTTATTTTTTAATTTTTTATCGTACTCTGACAAGACCCACAGGAAGGAGAGCCTACAGATCTACTTCAGGGAGGGTGAGATAGCTCAATGGAGTAAGCATCTGCTTAGACAAGCGCAGGGACTGCGGTTCAATCCCCAGCACCCCATGCAGCGCTGGTCCTAACGCCAGGAGTACTGAGCCAGTCACAGAGTCCGGACGTGGCCGCACACATCTGTAATCCCAGCGCTGGGGAGGCTGAAAACTGGAGGATCATTATCAGTCCGTCTTAGCTACTCATCTCTCATTGCTGGGACAAACACCCGCCACACAGTCTTAGAGAAGGAAAGGTTTATTTAGCTCACCATCCCTGGAGGTTCCGTAGTTTAAAGCAGCCTGCACCGCATATCACGACCTGCAGACCCAGTGCCATGTCCAGGATGATCTGGCCCATACCTCCAAGAGAAGGTAGGAGCCCTGGGGTAGGGGCACAGGGGAGGCGCACGCTGCCATTGTAACTGCTTCTGCCTCTTTGACGCTGACCCTCAAGCCCCGCCCTGGTCCTCTGGCCCCTCCCATCAAGCTAGGTGCTGTACCACACGATCACTTACAGGCGGCTTTGCGGGGACAACTCGGCAAAAACTATAACAGAGTCTGAGCTGCATAACAAGACACTGTACCAAATAAATAAATAAATAAACAAATAAATAAATGTGAATAAATAGGCCTGCTTCAGAAAATGCTAGGATCCCTGCAGCAAAGTAAGGAGGAGGATTTTGAGGGGAGCGATTGGTAAGGTCTTAAATCCCTTATTTATTTATTTATTTATTTGTTTGTTTGTTTATTTATTTATTTATTTAATGCATTTGGTTGTTACATGGTCTTGCTATACAGCTTGGGTTCAGTAGTGCTCCTCCCGCTTTCAGCCTCCCCGGCCCTGGGATTCCAGGCATTGGCCACCATGCCCAGACTTGGTGGCTGGCTCAGCCTGCCCAGAGGTGAGGCTGGCATAGCGTGGGGTGCTGGGGCATACTCACTGTGCTTGCCTAAGCTGGCCTAAGCTGGCCTAAGCAGGAGCTTTAGTTGGCGAAGCTATCTCAGCGGCCCCAATGTCATAAATTGTTTCAACATTGATGCTATATTCTGATCGCTGCCCCTAGGCGCACAGTCACAGAGAGATTGGAGAGGCACAAGACAGAGCTTACATCCAATGTGCCAGAGCCAGGCAGAGCGGGCCAGGGTTTGATTTGGTCTGGGTCTCTCCCAAGGGTTCAGGTGTTGGAGTTGAACCCCCACTGTGGGGGGTTAGGAGGCTGAGGCCAACCCAGCTGGGAGAATCTAGAAGTGGGCCTTTGGGAGGAGGGTGATGTAAGATGTTCAGGGTGGGTCCCCCTGGTGGAAGCCCGGTGCTCTTGTAACAAGAGAGCGGGTACAGCAGAGACAGACATTCACTGCTTCTGCCTGGTCTCAGGTGCCGATGTTACCTCACGGTCACCAGCAGAGGCTGTCCTCTGACCTTGGAGCAGAGCGGGGAGGCAAAAGAGGCATCTCTCCCTCATAAACTACCCCGCTATGCGTATTTTGTGCTAGTAATGAAAAATGAACTAATGTAAAATGTATGAACCCTTAGGGAAAACGCGTTGGGTTTATTTTCCACACCAAGGATGGCTCAGATTCCTGAGGAGAGCAGGTCTTTCTCTTTTTGATACCCTAAGTATCTGGCACAGAGCTGTCCTTAAGCACAGAAACATCTCCTGGCAGGTCTTTAGAAATTCACGAACTCAGGATTATGAAATTCTCCATCTCCGACAGATGGTGTCAGAACCTGCGTTCTCTCTGGGCCCTCGGGAGATTTCTGGGCCTGCTGATGTTTGAAAAGCCCTGCTGTAGCTGGCGATCAGTATGCGTGCATGTAAAGAATGACGGAATTAATGAATAGACGGATGGAAACTGACTAAGAAGCAATTAAGAAGTAGCTTCTGCACGGTCTGGCTCTGCCCTGCCGTAGAATGCTTCAGTACAGAGATTTGGGCTCTCTCTCTCTCTCTCTCTCTCTCTCTCTCTCTCTCTCTCTCTCTCTGTCTCTCTCTCACTCCTTTCTCCCTCTCTTCCCCTCCCTTTCTCCCTCTCCCTCCTTGTCTCCTTCCCTCCCTTCCTCTTCCTCTCTCTCTCTCTCCCTCTCCCTCTCCCTCTCCATTTCCCTCTCTCTCTCTCTCAGCTTCTCCTAAAGACAGACCTGTCAGTTCTCCACTCCTCTCCTTGATCGAGGGAAAAAGTCCGGAAGGGAGAGCTCGGCTCCTTTTTGTGGCTGCTTTCTCAGCGGATGCCAGTGCACACAATCCACTCCTCGGGATTCAGTCCACGTAGGTTCTTGGAACTCCCCTCCTATCCCCTCTTGGACCAGGTCCGTTGTACAGCTCCCTTTCTATCTCTGCCTATATTCAGAGGGCCTGGAGTTAACCTAGCTCTCTGCAGGACCTACTCCCTAGAGGAATCTCTGCTATCCCTGGGGTGAAGAATAAGACCAATGCGTTTTCCCCAAAATTTTGTTCACATACTTTGCCTTAGTTCATTTTGCAGTACTAGCATAAAATACCCACAGCTGGGTACTTTATGAAGGAAAGATGTTTCTTTTGTCTCACCGCTCTGCTCCAAGGTCAAGCCTAGAGGCCCGGGCTTCCTTCCTACCATATTCTGTATGTTCAGTTTTAGTGGATGATTTCATAACGAGGTGGCCCAAGGCCCTGGTGTTCTGTGGACCACTGGTAGGATCTTTGCTTAATGCTTTGCGTTATCTCAATTTGCATATGGCTTCCAAAGATCAATGGTTTTGGTCTAACGAGGTTCCTGTAACCCTTGAGCAATTAATTTGATACTTCTAACAAAATTCTCTGCAGCAGGAGGAGGCCCACGCTGCCGGGTTTCAGCAGAATTGTCCTCCAGGGTGGTTTCTGGGGCTGGAAAGTTCATGAGCTCATGGGAGGCTTCATGAGAATTGCACTACGGCCCTGAGTTCACAAGCCTTTACTGAGCCACAAACGAATGCCGAAGAGCTTGCTCTGAGACCTTAGGTTCTCAGTGCATGCGGAGAGTGAGGACAGGCTGACAAGTGGTAGACCGTAGGGCTGTAATCGACAGGTGTGCAACGTTCCTTGGAAGAATACTAGCAAGGGCCGTGCGTTGCGCAGGGACACACTGGACAGGGGATTTTTCTGGTACCATTTAGAAGAGATGGAAAGATCAAGCTGAATTTACCTTCATCCTCGGTCGCTACTCAGACCCCAAAGGACATAATCTCTGATCCACCTGCTGCCAGAGCCCTAGCTCAAGTAGTGGAATTCAGTCCGTGGTGCGACTTATAGGAAGATTTTTGGTTTGGGGGTAGTCTCACTAGCCGAGGCCTTCAGTCCTGAGGAGAGGATGATATCTAACAACACCTCGAGCTATGTCGCTTGTTAGGAAAACGCCACTGGATTCCTTATCAATTAGGGAAATAGTTGTGTACCATGGTAACCAAATAAGTAAGTTTCCCATGGAGACCCCCTCTGCTCTCTTCCACTGTACACTTAATCACAAGAAATGTTCCTGCGTACTTTCCAGCCTACCCCTGTTCTCAAAATAAAGGGCTGGGGGATTCCCTGGCGAATACTTCTCAAAGCCCTCCGTGTTTGCTTCTCTGTCAGGCCAAAGAGTGCACTGCTCATGCTTATTTTTATACCAGAAAAAAAGTTCAAACGTTACAAGACATACCATGGTAGAATCACGGAAATGTCACCCAGCCATTCTGTGGCTTTGCTGACAGACATTTTCAGATCGACTTCAGGAAGGCGCCGTGTTTCATGGCAGGAAAATAAGCCTTTGTGAGCGGACAGCCGCATCTTGGGGAGGGGAGCTTGGAGAAGTGTTCTGAGATTTCAAGCTGGTGTCTGTCAAACCGGCGAAAGGTCACCGCTGCCCGCGATAACGCATTCCTTTATCCTTCCTCTCCACAAGACAGACTTCTTCCTAAATGTTTGTTTTCCCTGCTGGGAAAAAGAAATGTGTTACCGAGATAGTGGATAAAGGAGCAGTCAAATGCATCTGCTAAGTAAAGAGATCATGGCGGAGACAGAGCCTGGGAGATCAATGGGGACATTTAGACATAAGCAGCGTCCTGTCCGCAGGGAGCGGGGCCAGAGTCAGAATCTACACCACCGTCGTTTCCAAGTCTTAAAGAAACAACTTTTTCTGATATGGCCTTTGTATACGCATGATGAATCATTCAGACACAGGCTTACTGAACAAATGCAGAGTTTCCAAGCTGGAACATCTGAATTTCATAAAGAGGCTGCCACCATCAGAGCCCCTGTTGTATTTATGCCACCACATCCTCTGCTTCCGCCTGCAGCTGCATGCATTCACGGATATTAATGATGGAATTGTCACTACAGAACGTATGCTACAAACCGTTTTACCCAGGCCTCTCGAGTTAAAATCAGTACATTTCGTAGAGGTGGACTTCATGTGGTTAATGATATGGGTTTACTTAGAAGTGTACAATACCTGGGACCAACAACCCATCTCAGGAGACCTTACTCCATTCATGAAGGTATAGATGTAAAATGTGTCGCCTATGTTCAGGAGTGGGGCTTCCAGCAGTGAACTGCACCCTAGGCTTGCCATATTCAGCAATGCACAAATCCATCAATAGTTTCATACCCGAGTGTATGGTTAAAGGCTGGGTCACTGGAGAACGTGATTTGAAAGAGGAACCCTTGTGTCTGGGTCGTGCTCTTTCTTTCCATTTCCTGGCTAGGGCTTACACTTCTTTCCTGGCTAGGGCTTACACTTCTTTCCTGGCTAGGGCTTATATTTCTTTCACCTTTATTCCATGCAACTCCTGCGTTGAAATTAGCCAACTATGGACAGACTGAGCCCTCCGAAACCACAAGCCCAGTTGCAAGTATGTCTTCATTTTGTCTCAACAACAGGAGATTTGACTAACACACACTTTGGCCATGTTATCCTTTAGATTTTTGTCTTGGTTTTCTCAGTATATGAAGATTTTCTTTGTCCCACCATCTCCAATGAGTAGTCGCCAATAGCATATTAAAAGGAATAGGCATATGAGTATATTTTCTCCCACCCAGATACATCTGGTGTGGATTGGTTCCATGAATGCTTCAGGTGCCAGGGATACAGCATTTGCTATTTCTCAAGCAGTACCATCTTGCCACTTGCGTAAATTGATGTCCATGTGTCCTCCACACATGAATTTATGAAGACTTTCTCATCTTAGCTGTGGGGCAGAATCGTTTTCCTCTGTGCGCCTGCCCTGTGCAGTAGGAAGTATTTAGCAACAATCTGGTATCATACATTCTAGATGCTAACCCCAGTTGAGAAGTCTGACTTAGGTTAATGGAGAGAACGAATCTTTGGGAAGCAATAACAATTGGAGCAAAATAATTGCGTTCTAGTGTATGGAGTTGCTTAGGAACCAAAGCGATGCACAAATGCCTCCCATGCAGGACACAGATGCTGTCTGCATTGTGTAAGCTTCAGCTGTGTGTGGGTGTGGGTATGTACATGTGAGCTTAAGCATGGGTGAGTATGAATAGTCTCTGCCCCTGTAGACAGCACATTATTCACCTGGTGCTAATTAAAGCAAAGGGAGCAGCAGCTAGGGAGGTTTTGGATGCCGGTGGACGTGCACACCCTGTGTCCTCAGTGACCCTGTTGGCTAGCTCATCACCACGGAGTGGCTTGGTCCCAGCTTCAAAGCCCACCACTAGCATGAGACTGGCCACGTGGCCAAGAGAAAGGTACCCATGGCATTTGGGCTTCTTTCAGCATCCTTTATGATTCTTGCCTTCCTGCTCCTCTACTTCCTCCTCTTTTCCGTCTTCCATTCCTCCTCTCTGTCTCTCTGTCTCTCTGTCTGTCTGTCTCTCTCTCTCTCTCTCTCTCTCTCTCTCTCTCCCCTTCCCCTCACTCCCAAACTAAATCTGCATGACCTTTTATGGCTCACAGTGCTTCTAGTGTTTTTCAGTAGTACTTTGAAAGTAATTTGGAAGAGACTGCATTCATTCAAGCAAAGCATTCACCATGCATGGTTTTGACTTACCTGACAAGCAGAGATCCCTAAATGCTGGTTCCTATAGCTCACTGTTTGGTGCGTGGGAAGATTGTTTTAGAGTAAGTCCGTCTTTCTGAGGTGCTTGGTTTATCTGATCATAGAGATAAATCAAAGTAAAAATGAGGAAAAAATCACTTGACCATAACAATGCCTCGGTACTTTAATCTCTGTGTAACGTCATCCTCCACAGCCTAGTGTTGGGCCAGTGAGATAGCTCAGAGGACAGAGCACCTGCTTGGGCAAGTGCAGAGATTGGGGCTCGATGCCCACATGCCAAGCTCACCACACCTCCAGGGCATGCTGAGCTGGTGATAGAGTCTGGCCATGGTGGCGCACGCCTGTGATCCCCGCACTGGGGAGGCTGAAAACAGGAGGCTCACCACAAGTCCGATCTGCATAGTGAGACCCTATACAAAATATACAAATGAAAAAAAAAAATCCTATTGTTTGCACTGGCTCGCACCTCTAACCCTAGCACTGAAGGAAAATGAGGCAGGAGAATCACAGTCTAGAATCCTTTCTGGGCATCTTGAAAACAACCGTCTCTAAATTTATAAATAAATAAGCAAACAAGTAAATAGAGCCAGAGGTAGCTCAGGGATGTCATGCCCCCCTGAGTTCAGTTCCGCCATATTACAAAAGACAATGAAACGAAACCACTTGCAGGACTCTCAGTTACATCTCTGCTCAGGTTCTTTTCTAAAGAGCTTCTGTGTCTTTCCTGATTCCTTGTGCGTCATCTCTTAGCGGTCTGGTAAGCAATGCCCAGCTGTTGGAAGGTGGGGTAGCACGTGTTTGCTGTCCTCACCCAGGGAAGAGCACAGGACGTCTACGATTGGACCAAAGAGCAGCAGCCGTGGCTTAGTTACTCTTCTATAGCTGCTGAGACACATACGCAACACCCAAACTGAAGGAGAGGAAGGTTTATTTAGCTCACAGTTACTGGAGGCTTCAGTCCCTATTCGGCTGGCTCCAAGGCCGAGAGGCACATGGCAGAGAGCAGCACTTCACGGTGGCGGAACAGCAATAACGGTGACGGAGGCAATGGAACAACCAGGGCAGCAGAGAGGAACAGCGCGACTCTGTCTCTTTGTCTCTCTTTATATTACATTCAGGCTCTCTGCCTCAGCTATCCACCTTAGATTACACCCATCATGCCAAAAGTACTTAAAACACATAATCCCAGGGATCGTGGATCAAGTCTCAATCTCTAGATCAGTACTAAGTCACATAATCCCAGTGACTCATGAGTCAAGTCTCAGTCTATAGAAGTCCGGGCCCCATGACTGCATGAGGCTTTGCGGGGACAACTAGACATAAACCATAACACGCTGAATCTTTTAATCACAGTGCCTTATGCCCAGCTGGATGGGAGTGTCCACGACCGTCATCCCAGCCCTCGGGAAGGCTGAGGCCCAGCACGGGCAATGAAGAGGCTTAGCAAGATCCTGTCTTAACGTGAAAGGAAATAATATTGGAGCGGGCCAGGAAGGCAGCTCCGTGCGCAGGCTCGGGTTTCCAAGTCCCGCAACGCGCACACACAAAGAGCAGTGCCACAGTCTAATGGCGATAATGCATTTATTGACAAGCTGCAGGTCAGTAGGCAGTCTTGCGTCCCGGCAATTCCCTCAGCAGTCTGGAGCCTGCTCTGACGCCCGCCTTCCTCGTGTCAGTGTAGTCTGTGTGCCTGCTTACGTCTGTGATGGAAAGTCTTTCCACAGAGAGCTTCCCGCTGCGCCGGCTGCTAAGCATCGGGCCACAGCGTGCACACTTTAGGCCACTAATGGAAAAGCACCAGCCCAGCAGGGACCTCTGCCCAATCAGGCTGCAGGGCAGGGGCTTGCTTACTGGTGGCGACGCCTGTCACCCGGGACGGGAGCTAACCACAGAAAGAGGTCCCTGATTCACTCATAGGCAGAGCTTGGAGACACCACCGAAATTGGTTCCCTCTGTCTCTGTCTCTCTGTCTCTGGCTTTCCCTTTTTTTGTCTGTCTTTCTGTTTCTGGGTCTCTGTCTCTCTGCCTGTCACTCTGTGTCACTGTGTCTGTGTCTGTCTGTCTGTCTGTCTGTCTCTCTGTTTGTCTCTCAGTCTTCTCTCCTACCACCCCCCGCCTCTCCATCTTCCTTCTCTCAGGCTATCCTATTTTTCTGTAAATAATATTTTAATACAACCACACAATCAAGTACTAATAATTAAAAACACATTTCATTAGTTAACAACTTCCATAAACTTAAACTACACAACTACTTAAATAAAACACGTATTGCATGTGCTACCGAAGAAGCGAGCGTGGGGCCGGCGAGATGGTTCAGCGGTCTAAAGCGACTGCTAAGGAGAGTTTAGACAACCGCAGGGAGTGCGGCTCGACCCCCAGCACCGCAGGCTGCACCAGCCCCACCCCCAGGGTGGGCTGAGCTGGCCGTAACAACAAAGAAACAATCAACAAAAATGTGTCCCCCCAATAACTGAACATAATAAAACAAATTCTATCTTTTCATGATGAAGGTTCCCGAACCTCGTGCGAAATGCACATGACAGTAGGCCACCGGGGCTCTGCACCAGCTGTAAAGCAGATTGGATTTTTTGTTCAACTCTAAATCCATTGCCTGAGATAGATCTGGGAGCTCTCAATAGCAGCTTAAGTAAACTGCAGGGAGGGGTAATGGGATAAAAGAACAGTGAATGCCTTTTCAAGAAAGTTAAATAAAAGGCCTGTACAGGAAAAAAAAGAAAATAACATGTTGGAATGGAATATGAGTAGAATATGAGCAGATCCACTTTCTCAGCATTGCCTGGAGATATTACAAGTGGCTTGTACAAAGGCTTAGACAATTTAAGGTCCACGTTTCCGGAATATTCTCTCAGCGTCCTTTTTAGAGCAAGCTCAGGCAGGAGGCATTTTCAGTCACACCGGGGTTTTCGCAGGATAACTCTGCAGAGTCCAAGCTCTGGCAGTTTCTAATTTTGCCACATCAGGGGGCACCAGGAGTGAACAGAGCAAGAGCTGGAATGGCGCAGGCGCTGCGGGAGTGCTTATCAGGAGACCCGGGCTGGAGCAAACCTGTTCTGCTGTGATGGGTCCGAGGCCACAGAAGGAGAGCAACGAGGCCTGTGCTGGAGTTCTTGTGAGCACGGCCGGGCGCTTTGCTGGCATTCGTGGTGTGGAGGCTAACACACATACACACAAAGAGGAAGGGACCGGCTGGTTTGAGCTAGGGCCTTGTGTCTGGCGCTCATGCCTTTAACTCTTCTAAGTAATTTCCATTTTGCTCCAGCTTTGCGTCCCTTTGGATGGTAGATACTTTGAGAGCCCGTAGGAGTGTGCAGAAATGGACAGTCGTGTCCTACTGCTCATGTCCGTGCTGCCGTATTTTGGTCTCCTATTCATAGGCTCCAAATCAAGCATGCTGTACATTCAGGCAGGCGGCTCTCTTGCACTTGAGAAGTGTTCGGGGAAAGCCAGAAGTAGGGATCAAGGAACAGAGCCAGCTAAAAGCTTCAAGCAGGATACTGAGGTGCAAGGTATATAGATCCAAAGGTACCCTTGGAAGCCCCAGGGCCTCCTCCTGGACTTTGAGGAATATTGTTTGAAGAGCAAAAAGGACATAACTGCAGACTTGGAAATTTTTTCCACCAGCAATTGCAGCATTCACTCAGTCACACATGGACCTCAGAGACATCTAAGTCTAGGTTTATAGTATGTTCTGTCACCTGGCGTCTGAGTATAAAAATATCTACCTACAGGGTTCTCTGAGGTATCTTTGTCTTGTTGCTGGCACAAAGTGTGCAATCCCCAAAAATTAAGGAAGGAAAGATTTATTCAGCTCAGTCCATACTTCATTCCGTACTCTGCTGGCTCCAAGGCAGAGTAGCACCCTGCAAACGGCAGGAGTTGGTGGTGGCAGGAAACAGCGCAGAGCAAAGGGAGGACGTAAATCGCGGCTCCTTGCAAACCTCTCTGCCTCCCTCCCACGCCAACTGCAAGGAGCAGAGCTTCTCTGAGGAAGTGGCCCACAGACCCCTTCCCCGATTCTCTTCTAGATTCTTCTTGGGCTGAGTCACTCTAGGGTGGGCCCTCCATGCCCTAAGGAGGGGTCTCCCAGGCCCTAGGGAGGGGCCACCATGGCTGGGAGAGCGCATCCAGCCAAACTTCCAAATTTCCGAGTTCTTACCACAGATCAGACACCACAGTGGTTGTCAGAAAAATTAAAACTCACCACATTGCCAGAGAAATGCTGTCTTTCGTTGTATTGGGTTAGCTATTGTATTAGTTACTGTTGTCTTTGGAAATTTCAGCTGTTGCTGTTATTGCACAGATGATACAACTCAAAATAAAAATAGTGGTAAAGAAGTCCAGAGGCAAGCCCTAAAATAGAGGAAGAAGAGAAAGAAACTAAGAGAGAAACGATGACTGGAAGCCTACAACCCGGGCAGGGCTTCCAGAGACCAACCAGGCTGATATTTCAACTCAGGTTTTGATAGCTTGGGCTAAGTGATGATAGGTGCTTTAACTAATAATACTGTATACCACTCGTCAATGTTTTAAGGTCTCTTTGCTCATGTATAGCCGGCTTGATATCTTAATAACCTTTTAATGAGACATAGCAAAACAGTATGAATTCTACAGAGCAAAGAAAATTTTTGCTAGATCTTTCACTATTAAGACTTTGGGCACTAGATATGGCCTCTAGGACATTCTTCCCTGGTTCCTTCTTTATCTGTTTGTACCCTGAGTATAGGTAGTGAGCCACATTTTGGGGCTACGTTCTTCTGCTATGATATTTCTGCTTTGGAGCCAGCTGTTTGTGGACTGCGTCACCTGAGAGTGTGAATCAACGTAAACATCTCATGTGGTCAGTGTAAGTGCCACGTGTTTTGTTTAGCAATGAAAGATGGTCATAATAGCAGAGAACAAGTAATAGTTTCTGTCTAGGTGTCCCCAGCAAGCCCCAGTGCAATCATAGGGCGGCTTCTGGAGTTGATGATTACATCATGGTCCAAGGGCAAGGATTATGGGTGCGAGTGCTGCACCCTGCCTGGGGTGGGCAATCTGCAAACAAGGTCAGGAAGGGCGAGAGGCTTGCAAGGTGCCGCAGCCCCGGCTCCACTCTTTGCTGCTTCTTGTGTTCTGCACCCGTGAACGGCGGCCCTCTGCCAGGCACCGCTCTGCCTTGGAGCCAGCCGAGTGGGGACTGAAACCTTCACAAACTGTGGACTAAACCTTTCCTTCCTTAATTCTCGGCCCTGGGTATTTTGTCCCAGTACGGAGAGAAGAGCCACTGAGACGGAAGACAAGTAAGAACGCTAGAGATAAATGAAGGAAAAGCTAGAGTTGCCTGGAGTTTCAGTTGTGATCTATGACGACCAGTTCAGGAGGATGACATAAAGCCCAAGACAACCAGATGGAGCTCAGGAGATCAAAGTGGCACCCATATTTACATGCATGTTTACATTTTTAAAATAAATAAGTAAGCTTCTTTATTTGGTACAAGGTTCCGCTACCCAGTTTGGACTCGTAGTGATCCTTCTGTCTCAGCCTGCCCAGCACTGGGATTACAGGCATGTGCCACCACGCCCGATTTCAGTGGCCAGCATGGTGTGACGGATTCTAGGCTGGCATGACATACAAGATCAGACATCGAAGCCCGGTCCTTGTGCTTGGTAGGCAGGCGCCTAGACTGCCAGGCTATCTCCCCAGCCCTCCACATTTTCTAATGTGTTTGTTGCAGGGCCTCACTACGCAGCTTGGACTCGTACTTGTCCTGTTTCAGCCTCCCCAGTGCTGGGATTACAGGTGGATGCTACTATGCCAGCTCTCGGTAGCCGGCCCAGCACTCCCAGGAGCTGGGCTGGCATGGCATGTGGTGCTGGACCTTGACCCTGGTCCCTGAGCTCGCGTAAGCAGGCATTTAGTCCGCTGACCTAAATTGCTGGCCTCCCTCCACATTTTCTTAATAGCACATGAAAATGAGGTGAGGGAGAGGCTCTTGGTGGCTGTTGTCTGAGCCTGGCCTCTAACCTGCACACCCCACGTGAGGAAGACTCCTTCAGAGTCTTCCTCAGCCATTATCTTCGATCACCACCTGGCTCAAAACCGCAAGCAGCGGCTTTGAAAGGAACACCGTCCACTCTCTGTGAACCTCCTGGAACAGGTGTGGAACAGTCGCGGTCTCTCAGTCTCGCAAAAGCTTCTGTACAGCCGGCCTTCCACCAGCCTCACGAAGGGAGCTGCACTCTAGAAAACACAGAAGCATCTTAGCTGTATTAGTGGCATGCAAATCCATCACACATGGCTGCATGGATGATGATGATGATTTGTGTGTGTGTGTGTGTGTGTGTGTATATGCGTGTGTGTGTGTGTCTGAGTGTGTAACGGTTGCTCCCTTTCACAAACCAGACGTGGTTGCAGTACGGAGTGAATGGCCTTCAATTGCCTAAGGGACCCTGGTGTTGGAGAGGCAAGCAGACACCTTAATCTATATTCACCACTGGCTCCCCAGTTACATTCTTCAGAGCTGAGCTGTGCCCTTTGTGAAAGGTTCAAAGCTTTCTTTCCACTATGGTCTCTTGGGCTTTCTTGACAAGATGCTTTTTCTGAATAAGTCAAGTTAACTTCTTAGCTAGTGGCAAACTTTAGGGGCATGAGAAGCCCACCAGAATTGCCTTTGAATTATGCTCTATTGGGCTGTAGTGACAGCTCCGTCGTCTAAGAGCCTGCCTGGCAAGCAAGCACAACAACCCAGGTTTGATTCCCAGATCCCCAGTGCCACATGCCGTGCTAGCCCCAGAAGAACAGGCACGCCATGCCAGTCACCAAAACTGGGTGTGGTGGTACACACCAGTAATCCCAGCAGTGGGAAAGTGAAAACAGGAAGTTCACTATGAATCTAAGCGTGCAGCGAGACCCTGTATCAAGTAAGTAAATAAATAAATAACAAATTGTACTGTATCAAAGTGTTTGTCTGGGTGCATTTTCATTGGCTACAACCATAGGCCTCAGACTGGGGAACTGTTACCTAGTGGACATGTGTTCAGCTTATGGTGATGGCGACTGGAAATTCTAAGGTGTCACCTGGGCGGACAGAACAGGTGTGCTGGAGAGAGATCCCTTCCCTCATGAAGCCACTTCCTCTTTTATACCCTGTTTAAGGTTTTGTTAAAGAATAGAAAAGGGTACGGAAAAAAAATCACAAACTTTATGGAAAAGAAGAGTTAATAGTCTCCTTGTTTGATCAATTTTGTTGCCTCTATCTGATAGTCTGAGCATCAGATCTGATGATAATAATATGAATATAACAACCATTGTTAATTTCCTATCCTTGCTTTGACGCTCTACCATTTTGATTGCTCTGTTTTTGTCTTTGTTCTTGATGTTCGTTTTTTTCCTCTTTAAAATAAAAGTAAGAGATGCTGCAGGTCATTTCATGACTTGAACTTCGTATTCTGAGCTGTGTCGAAGGCTGTGGAACCTTTGAAGAGTTGCCCAGGGAGTGCCTTCACTGCACGGAGACTCCCAACTTCACAGTCTTCCTTGAGCTCGAAACACTCCTTTCTGTAAGCCCACCCGTGTAACCAGAGTAGGAAGCAACACCAGCAACTTTGAAAGGAACACCAGCGCGTTGTGGTTTGCAGGCTCTGAGGCTGAAATTTTTGCCTAGGCAACAACAATGCCGGGAGCTTTAGAACGACTCCTGTGTATTTTGTTTCTCTGTCGCGTTCATGACAACGTA
Organism: Myocastor coypus; assembly: GCA_004027025.1. Lineage (NCBI taxonomy): Eukaryota > Metazoa > Chordata > Mammalia > Rodentia > Myocastoridae > Myocastor > Myocastor coypus. The sequence goes on from PVJA010003224.1 coordinate 84,029, forward strand.
TTCTCACCTTAAACCTGAGCGGCAGTAGCCATGCGTCCCTGAAGACGAAATCCACTCCGCAGTCCCTGTGGGGAACCTGATACCATCTGCCATCTTCTTCCTGTCTTGGGAACACATTGCGCGACAGGAAAGAATGCCTTTGCACACGAGTACCTTCCACTTTGACTTCGTCACCACATACGGCACGCCTTTGAGAAGGACCTCTCATAGATTCTGAAGTCCACAGATGAACTCCTCAGAAAAGTGATCTAGTATTTGCATGCAACAAAGGACGCACTTCTGTATACTTGATGACGTTGCTAAGCTACTTAGCCTTCCCCGTACAGTGTAACTGCTATTTAATAGCAGTGATGCTGTGCTCTTTAAGGAATAATGACACAGAATAAATCTCTGCACATGCTCACAACAGAGGCATTTTCCTCCCTCCATCTTTTGGAGGCGTGATTGCTTGGACTGAGGAGAGACAGCGTACAGAGGCACACGCTGGGCTGTACCAGCCCTGTTGTCTATCATGCTACGTCAAATCAAGGGAGGGCGAGCCGTGGAAGAAACTTTACATGGACGACTGTCAGCACCGAAGTCATCAGGACACCGCACCCAGGATGAACCCAGCAGCAACGCTGAGCCGAAGTGGCTGGGGAGCAGTCTGCAGGCTTTCTAGAGTTTCCTATTAGGAGTCTGTGTCCTGTGGAGGAGCTGGTTGCCCTCTAGTCAGATGACAAATCTGTCCTTTACAGTATGGCGTAGAAACAGCTTGGGAATGTACATTTGCACGCCAATTCTACTGAGTGAGGAGGCTGTGGTTTTGTTTGTCAGCATTTCCTCTTGTCTGCTGAAGCCCCAGGTACAAATTTAGAAAACAACACAAATCATCACTACTCTGCTGATTGATGTTGGTGTATCAAAAAGGGCACTTAATGCTGAAAGTTATTTCTCCTTCTCCTTTGCAATTTTGTTTTATAATTTTTTGACCATGCTTACAGGACAAGATGTGGTAACCTGAGCAAGTAACCTCAACATCATGATATGCAATATAGCAACATCGATTGAATCTCTGTCATTTTGTTTCGAAACTGTACATCCGTTCTATTTTTTCTCTTATCTTTAAAGATAAAAATTTAAAACATAAAAATTTGAAAAAGCACTATGTAATTGAAAACAGGGGCTGATGAGACAGCGAAGCAGGCTAAAGCGCCTGTGTAGGCAAGCTCAGGCAAGTGCAGGGACCGCGGTTCGATGCCTGGCGCCACATGTAGCACCACCCCTTCTCCTGGCGTGCTGAGCTGGCCAGAGTCCCGGCATAGCGACACAAGCTTACAATCCCAGCGCTGGGGAAGCTGAAGGCAGGAGGATGACCACGAGTGCAAGCTGCCTAGTGAGACCCTGTAACAACTAAATACATAAAATAAATAAGTAAAGCTAAAGAGATTTCCCAGGAAAAGTGGAGAATATTATCATCTTCAAAGACACGTAATTGGGCAGGAGGGATTGCGAGTCAAGTTTTTCGAGGGAATATCTAAGGATTCACAAAACAGAACAAAAGCCAAGTAGCAAATATCTGCAGGACTCAGTGTGTGGCTGGTGATGTGGACCAGGAAGGTAAAGGAGAGTGAACAGAAACTATGGAGAGTTCTTTGCGTTCTTATTTCCTGTCTGTCTGGTGTGTTCAGCTGCATTAGCATATTTTACATTCCATTTCTATCCGTCGCTGGCATAGCACAGTCATCACTCCAATAACATTTATGTGAACCAATGCAGTGCGCATGTCAGTGCTTCCGCAGTGGCCGGTACCGCAGGAGGTAGTCTGTGCTGTAGAAACAGGTGTGCTCGAGGAGGAACAATGGCGATCAAAAAAGAGGGGAAGCCTAGCCAGGTGGCTCCTCCTTGTGATCCCAGCACCTGGGGAGAGGAGACAGGAAGGTCATGGGGAGTTCAAGGAAGGCCTGGACGACCAAGCGAGCTAGGAGCAGAAAGGACACTCAGAATAGAAGGAAGCGACCTTGAAATGGGGGCGCCATATCTCGATGGTCACAGAGGATAAGACTTGGGTTGAAGTTTATCATGAATGAAGGGACCAACATTTACACTCAGGCGGTGCTGACCACAACCTAAGCAGTTCTAATTTTTTGAGGTATTGGAGATAGAATCTAGAGACTTTTCATTGAAATACAACCGCAACCTCCTTTTATTTTCTTATTTTTTATTTTATTTATTTTTATTTATTTATTTATTTATTTATTTATTTATTTATTTTAGGCAGGATCTCACTGAGTCATTAAGCTGTCCAGGCCGAATTCACATTTGATCTTCCTTCCTCAGTCTCCCAGCACGCTGGAATTACAAGATTGCACGGTCACAACCAGGTAGCCATTGTAATTTTGTTTTTCATTTTCTATGCTGTAATAATTTCTCTGTTCAGCTTTCAGTGATCCCTCTAGTGATAGTATGCAGGTTCACAATCAGTTTCTTTAGTCTTGATGTCTTCACCTAGACCTAAAGTTCAAACAAAACAACGCAACTTTCTTAGGACCTTGTATTCTATACCTAGCTACTACAAGAAATAGCAGTCAATGCTTACTGTGTGCATGAATGGATGGGAGGATGGAAAGATAAATGGATGTGTGGGTGAGTTGGTGGATGGTTAATGAGCGGAGGGATGGACAGGGATACAGGTGGGTGGATTGATGATGGATGGATGAATGGATGGAGAAATACGTGGATGTGGGGGTTGGTGGATGGATGGTGAATATATGGATGCATAGGTGTAGAGGTGGATGGGTTGGTGATGGATGGATGGGTGGATGGATGGCAAAATAGGTGGATATGTGTGGGGGTTGGAGGGTGGCTAGTGACTGGATGGATTGATGTGTGAGTAGGTGGATGGATGGATGGATGGATGGATGGAAAGATAGATGGATGTGTGTGGGGTTGGTGGATGAATAGTGCATGGATGGATGGTTGGATAGGTAGATGGACGGATGGATGGATGGATGGATGGATGGATAGATGCATGTGTAGGTAAGTGGACGGATGGATGTCTGAAAAGTGAAAATGATCACACTGTATTCCTGTTCACATTAATATACTTGGCCATATTTACCCAATTCTTTAGCAGACCTTCAGTATAATTGGTTAAGCAAGAAGGTGGAAATAAGAAACCAGAGCTTCGCAGTGTTTGAGGAAGAGCTAGGCAAACTACCTAATACAGATGTTCACCGAGACTTATAGCAAGAAGGAAGAGAATAATGCTCCCCTTGAGAAGCAGCAGTGAGGGTCAGAGCTATAGCTCAGCCACCTAAGCACCTGCCTGGCGAGTGCAGGGCCCCGAGTTTGATCCCTGGCACTGAAGAAATAAAACAGAAACAGCAGAGCTTTAACTGTGGAACAGCCATCTGCTACCTAGTAGAGTGGAGGAACTGTCCTTTCCTACTGCTCAAACTAAGCCATGAAACGTCACTTCAGCACCACTCACGAGCTTCTGAACACAGTAGAATCTTCAGCATCTACTGCAGATCTCTGCCGAAGCAGAACTGGAATCTGCACGCTCAGTTGATAGCGCCACACGTTAATTTCTGAGACACTCCAGCCCCCAAATCCCATCCTGTCTGGATTTAATTTCCTGTGACATAAAATAGGGGAGAAAAAATGACCTACTTCCCAAAGTATGAAAGCTACCACAAACTTGAGAACAAATACCTAGCACAAAGTAATTCTGCAAACAATAGAACTAAAGAGCTTCCAGATTCTCTGTCTGGCATGATCTTCCTGCTCCAATTCCTGGTCTTGTGACCGACCGGAACATCATTGCTGAGCCACGCCTTCCTGCCTGATGCCTCTGACAGCCAACTGCCCGCAGACCGAACCTCCTAAACTGCCGGCCATATTGAATCCCTACCCCTTTAAGTTGTGTTTGCCTGGTATGGTGTTCTAGCTATGGGAAAATCTACCAGTACAGATTGGGTTCTTGTTTTGGGAAGATTAGAAGACAAAATAGAAATCAAATCTTTTTTTCTGAGAATCAGAATAGCAAACAATACAAAGAGTTTTACAGAACAGAAGAGTGAATGGTGAAGGGCCAGAGAGATAGCTCAGCAGACTAAGTACCCGCTTGGGCAAGCGCAGGGACCAGGATTCGATCCCCAGCATTATAGGGCGCACTGGCCCTGCCCCACTGGGCTCAGTGTGCGTGAGTCCGGCTGTGATGGTGCATGCCTGTAATCCCAAACTGGGAACCTTGCATGTAGGAGAACCACTACAAGTCTGAGGTACATAGTGACAACCTGCACAAAATACACTTAAGGAAAATAAGAGTCGGGGGAGGAAAACTATCAGTTCTTTCACCGCTCTTCTTTTCTGCCTCCTCCCCATCGTTTTCTGCCCTCCTCGTCCTCATTGCGCTTTTTGTGCTCTTCCTTCTGTGGTGCAGCCAGCTCACCACGGACTGAACCTCCTGAGCCTCTAAGCCAAACGAAACGACTGCTGCTTTAATTGGTGAGTGTCCCAACTTTGGAAAATTGCCTGTGGCATGTGGCATTCTTATCTTCCAGGGAGCTGCAAAGAAAGACGACAGCTCAAAGCACTGGAGGATACAGATGTAACCCGTTATAACACAGAGTGCCACTGTAAGTCAAGCACTGAGGGAGCACATAAAACAAGACCACCTTCCCTTTCAGGCACAAAATACTGTTAATGATTATAAAGCTCAGCGAGATTTTGCCCTGAGTCGTCGTTGAGGGAATAGCAACAGGAGAATTCTTTCATTTACAACAAATGGTCGCATTACTTTTCTGCGATAAAATACAATCTGGGTCATAAAAACACTTGTCTAAAGAAAAAAAAAAAAGATTGCTCTAATTTATTACCTCAATGCTGGGCCCAAATTTCCCCTGCCATTGCTCCACTTTTTATTAGCTTTATGTTTTCTGCCCAATATTTATAAGCAGAACTTTGTCCTGGAATGGATGTATCTGTTTACCAGTAAATCAGTAAACTGTAAGCATTGCTCTCAAACAAAACCAAAAAAAAAAAAAAAAATGTTGTTTCCATAAATAAAAAGCAAAGCATTCTGGGTATCCCGAGAGAGTGCTTCAGGGAGGCTTTGTTGCCTGGCTCCACTCCTGCACCCATGAATCAGTGCTCTTTGCTGGTTGATGAGCCGTGCAGAGCACAAGTCCTCTTAGCTTCATCCTGGTAAGCACATCTTTGCAGTCATAAATAGGTAATTGCTTTTGTTCTATTAGGTTCTTTCAGATCACTCTCTGTAGTCATCGCATATAAATCCTGAGGCTGAGGGCCCCTGTTATTATATGGGCTCACACTTGCACTCCGCATTCTTGTTTTCTCAGTTGCAAAGCATAAGAAAAATCATCACGAGGAGCCCGGCACAGATACTTCCACATTCTGTCCACTGTACTCTATTTATGGGCACTAATTATTTTATTAATGCTGTAAGGGTACTTACCCTCTAAAAATTACGTTCTATTTTGCCCCTAGATGGCTCTACAGGAAACCTTCAGCACAGAGCAGCAAATCTACTTTTAAGTGCCATTGTGCCAGGCAATGTAATCATAATATTAGAAGACGAGATGATGTTTAAAAGTTAAAAATAACGTGCAGAATTTCCATACAGAGACAAGTGAAATTTGTACACTTTAATACATACTATTAAATTTCCAAACAATAGACAGTATCGAACATGCATTAAAATTAAAGGGACAATGCAGGGAACAATTTCAACTGAGTAGTGTAACACTTCACTGAATGATGCTCAGGATAATTTTGACCAAATGATCTCGGTGTGTTAATTCTTTAATAATAACCAGAGTGCTGTCCATTTGTTTACTGGACACTCTTTGCATCCCATGAGTGGTGCTCAGAGTTAATGGAAAACCTTCATTTTCCCTGGGAAGCCCTGGAAATATTAAGTTGATTGTGCTGAGTTTCCTCTTGCCAACTAAAGAACTCTTGGAAATAGAAGCCTTGCCTGCAACAGAGAAGGACTGGAAGGTGATAGGAAAAGATGCTCGTGGCCACACTGGTAGGTGTGCTCTGTATTTCGCTTGGCATTGTCATGGACATAACCCTGATCATGCAGCTAAAATAATGGGGACAGCGTCATGAAGGAGATTCAACGGTACCTAGGTTAGAGCCATTAGCCTCTTTTTTCAAGGACAATCAAGGGACTGCAAAACGATGTATCCCAAGCTCCGTGCTCACATAGGGTGGGTGTTCAGTCTCCGTGGCCGAAACACTGGAGTCTACCGTGTCTTTTTTGAGACTGGACCTCCGTCCTTTCACACCTACTGGCAACCCCGCTTCTTAAATCCTTTTGGGTTTCTTTCTTTACATTACCTAGCCTTGCTCTCTATCACTGGGACTAATAAATAACGTGAATTGACAGTTCCTAATAAGTAATTTCAAACTATGAACATTAGTTTGGTGAACATGATTTACTTCTAATTGATTCTCCATCTGCTTCAAAGCACCGGGAATTTTCCTCTCAGACAGGGGCACAGACTGTTAATATTGTTATAAACAAAAAAAAAACCTTATACTTACTTCAGGCACTAGTGGAACAACCATAAAAGTTTGAGATGAAAAATCAGAGTGCCTGCATAAATAAGGAGATTTCTAGAGAACGACCGGCACCACGGAGTCCGAGGAATAACATTAGCCGAGGAAGGCCCTACTCCCTGAAGGGCACTGGCTCTCATTAGGAGCCCAATCGGGATTCTGTCTCCTGGTCACACCCCGCACAATGAGGCGGACCTGTGTGTTTCGTCTGAGGCTGAGGAGTGGACATCCTAGTAACCCAGAGGGTGAGACTGATGGGAAGGCAAACTCTCTGTGATGAGCTCTAAATGAGGCCTCAGAGAGGTGGATCAGAACGGACAGGGGTTGAACTCCGAATGGAAATTGAAACGGCCCCTGTGTGGTTAGCCATCACCATATTGTCAGGAATTAGGCCCAGATCCAGGTGATAGATTAAGTTTTCAACCCAGCCATGAGAACTGATTTCTATGCAAATGATTTTAATGGCCTGGAATTGAACGGAGAGGATCGGTGAGGATGAACACTACCCGGGGGAGATTTTCCCTCCCTGTCTTTACAGTTCATGAACTTTGTTTTCCAACCATAATTGGAAAGTGAGGCCTTCGGAGGTTGGTTGCTTTAATTGGGATCTGGACCAAAAGAACATAAATACCTTGGTGAGAAATGAGCTTGATAAATGATAGTTCCTTGAGGTCAATCCTTAGGACTGGGACTACACAACATCTTTCTTTTACAAGAGCTTAATGATTGCTAAGGTAAAGAAGCTACAGTCATCTCGTTGGCTCGTCAGGGACGATTAATGACCAGAGAAGAAATTTTCAAGATGCACCCAGGCTAATATCTGAAGAAATGTGAGTTTAAATCTACTCAACATGGGACACTGAGATCTTGAGTTACTTTGCTTGGGTCTACAGCATATGCCTGGCATCCCAAGGAAAGCATTGTATCAGGGGAATGATATCATGAAGAGTCACTTCCAGCATTCAGAAGCATAAAAGCCTGCCCTTCTGAGAGCCACAGAGCCAGTAACTGCTGTTAAAACCCCCCACTCACATGCACACCAGGCCTGGCCTAACTCCCGTTGTGTTTTTGTGCACAACCTTAAAACGTCTATCGCAGGGGCTGGGGAGATGGCTCAGTGGTCAAAGCGCCTGCCTGGAAGGGCAAGGTACCAGGTTCGATCCTTGGTGCTCCGTGCTATGCTGGCCCAAGAACCGGGCATACCATGCCAGCCACCAAATTTGGGTGCGATGGTGCATGCCTGTGATTCCAGTGCTGGGGAGGCTGAGACAGGAGGATCACTAGGAGTCTGAGGAGACCCTGCGCCAGATAGACAGATGATAGGTAGATAGATAGATAGATAGATAGATAGATAGATAGATAGATAGACAGATCTTTAACTACAGTATATCTTTGGTTCAAAGATGCAGTGTTCTTTCATATTTTAAAGAGAGTTTTTGAAAAAGCATGAAACACACAACACAGAAATAAAATTAAACTAAATTAAATTAAAACAAAATAAAATAAAACAGTGCCCAATACAAAACTTCAAAACCAGACGGCAGTTAACACTGGTTGACATCTTGCATACTGCTGTCTTGAAAGTAGTTACTCAGGTTGCCAGATACATAGTGATCTTGACTTGTTCATCCCCATAAGTCAAGAAATGTTTTGGTTGATTTAGTATCAAATAAATAAAGCAGCTCAGATGAAGGACGCAGCCATTAAAGAGAAATTAAGATGTGTTAGGTACATGTACGAACCTCCCACAGCAAATGTAAACATTATGGAGTGCATACATGTGCTAGTTAACTAAAACAATGAAAAGGAGACCATATACATTTTAAAAGTTAACCTGAGTTTGTATCATTTGCATCATTATGTGATTTAGATTTTTAGGGTACTTTCTTAATGAAAAATTCCTCAGCTGTGGGCTCCATGAAAATTAATGTCTTGTCAGTTAAATATACCTTTAACTACCAGACCCCTGGCCCATCGTGAGCTATAAATGTACAGTATCATCTCACTTCTCTCGGAGCTTACTTTCCAAGACACCCCCAAGATAAGTGAAAAATCAATGAAGGAAGAGTGTTATGTTTATGTTAGCATTCATGTACATTTTAACACTTTCTCAACCCTGCCCACGCTCTTATAAACGTTTCCCACACCTTTAAAAACAATTCCAACGTTCCTAACCAATTTCTAAACTTATAAACCTACGTAATTTTAACAACATACGTATCCTGTACGATACTGCCAAATTCTGCCAAAGACTGGAAAACTCGCGATAAAAAATTCAGAGTGATATTTTTTGAAAACCCACGTAACACTGGGTCCATGATCATCGAAGCACAAAAGAGCAAAAGAGCGATGGACTCCTCCTGAATTTGCTTGCATTTCTTAAAAGTACTGGGCATTCCTCCATTAGTGTTGGAGGGATACATTCTGTATGACAGTACCTGTCAAATTTTAAGATTTCTGAGAGACACTGGGCCTGTCTTGAAAACATTGATCTTGAAGCCGCAGTTCTGGGCTGAGACTCCATGTTTTCTGAGCGCCTCCAAAGGACACTGACGTTGCCGCAGGTCCTCACAGTAGGGAGGATTAAAGTGAAGGTCCCCATACTTTCTCCGTCCTATACCAGACACCAAGCATTTCTGGGTCTTTGATGTAGCGTCATTTCTGCATCTGACCCAAAGTCAGGAGAAACAATGCAAACCTGAGCAGAGATAGCTGCTTACATTAAGTCTTGTGCGAGATCAAGAAAATCTGAATGGGATGTCATGTTTATATGTCATAACACAAGAAAATTTAAGGCCTTTTGGCCACATACTTAAAAGCAAAAATGTAAATGGTGGCCTTAGCTTGGGAGCTGTAGGAAAGCAGGTGGACTAGGCAGGTTGGGCTCTGGGCTGCACGTTCCTGATTCCTGCCTGGTTTAGGGCTGAGTTGTCCTAAAAAGATGGAGATCATGCTTCCTGGCCCACTGCCACATGATTGGTTGTTTGAAGAATGAGTCCAAACAAAGACTAAAAGCGCTTACGCGCACTATCATCCTCATTTTTTAGACCACGTTTGTTTTTCTGTGTTTATTCTATCTTCTAGATGATCTGTTTCATCATCAACCCATATCAACCAGGTGGTAAATTCTTGGTGCCTTTGACATTATACTGTGGATCAATGGGACATAGGAAAATCATCTATCAAGTTTTGTAGAGATTAACCTTTGTCTAATTATGGTTTAATTTTAGCTTCTAGAGATGACAGTCATTTCTTCTTCTTTAATGTCTCCGTATGTCTTCCCGTTACCACTGTGAAAAAATTAAGCCTGGGTGCAAGTTATTAAGTGAAAGTTTTGAGCCTTGGGTCATCATGGCTGGGGAAATGGAACAGTCCAGGGATACACGAAGTTGGGGGAAGTCTTCTGCTTGGAGATGGAGGGCTTGTGACAAGATCTGTCAACAGGATATTGGAGGAGCATGAACTACGCCACAACTATAGTCCTGGAATCCAGATAGGGTGTCACACTTCACGAAGTCTCTAATGCACGTAGTAAAAACCAGGCCTTTATGATGCACCACTACGGAATGGAAAAATACAAATAAACAGAAAACAAACTCTGCCTTGGACAATTCCAGGGCACCAGTTTTAAGGCCCATGCTAACTTGACACCCAGCCCTTCAAATCGATGGAGAGTAGTGCCTAAATCCCCGCTGCCTATTTAGGCAAGAGTTGTCTAATCTTACATTCATGTAAGATGGTGATTAAGATAATAGTGTTAATAATCCTGATCATGGCATCAAGAACATATTTATTTTCATTGCTTCATTTCCTCCTAGACAGTCTAATGTCATTATTTTCTAGTGAAAAACCCAAGGAGCAGGCACGGAATGTCTTATTCAAGTTGCCATGGTTGCTCCCTTGATAGGGAATTCTAGCTGCTCAGACAAAGGAGTCCACGTATGTGTGATGGCTCCAACGTGATTAAAGTGCACCTACCATGACAAACGTGACCTGACGGGCTTGTGTTATGGCTGTGTGGCTGTCATCCAGAACTCTGAGCTCTGGTACTTCACAAAGATGCCCTCTGCTTTGCCTAGTGTCTTGGGAAGCCCCGTCAGTATAAAGGAAAGTAAACACAGAAGTCCGTATGGAAGGTTCTCGGGATGTTATCTAATACTTCCTCTCATATTCCTCCAGCTGGTAAAGAGCCACGTGACACCCAAGTGCATGTTCCTAAATGAGGAGGAAGAACTGGATTGTATACTTCAAATTCAAGCTAGAATTCTGCATTTTTTTTTGTTTTGTTTTGTTGCTGCTGCCGATGTTATTTTCACGTATCTGATTCTTGCAGGTCCTCACCACGCAGCTCAGGCTCGTAGTGATCCTCCTGTTTTCAGCCTCCCCAACTCTGGGGCTACAGGTGTGTGCCACTATGCCTGGACTCTGTGGCCAACTCAGTCTGACCGGATGGCAGGGCTGTCATGCCATGTGGTGCTAGGGATCAGAATGTAGTTCCTGAGCTTGCACAAGCTTGCCTAAGCAGGCGCTTTAGTTTGCTGAGCTATCTCGCCAAGCCCAGGGTCCTCTTTTTAGTCTCCTCTTTTCCTTAACACAACTCTTGCCTGGCCTTTTGAAGTTTACTCTCCAAATCACATTCCAAAGGGAAAAGACTTCTCAGGGTAGAGTGAAGTGGTGCCAATACTTTGTGCATCCTTTTCAGTCTCCTTTGTAACAGAGAAGCTCCTTTTCATTTCAGTGCTGTGGGATGAGCAATTCTGACTTTCATTTCCTGTGAGTTTATTAGAGCAGTCTTTAAATTATTCAGAGTCAGATTTCTTCCCACGCTGGGAGCATTATCTTTGTTTTAAGCTTCTAGCGCATTGAAATGGCGAGAGGAATTTGTGAAATACCTTCGAAGCTTGGAATGCTAGTGTAAGGCACCTGGTTCTAGCTTACATTTGTGCGCAGGGAGAAGACGCTTAGGGAAGGTGTTTCCAGCCAGGCTTCAAATCCCAGAGACATTGCAGGTTAGAAATCCACGAGGGCCTAGAAGCAGGTGGGCCCTAAGGAGGGAGCCCTCGCAGACAACTGGCTCATTCTCACCGCTGGCTGGCAGAACAGACAAGGCTGCCAAAGGCGCAGGAGTGTTTCTCCCTTTTCTTTTGCCCACGGCACTTTCTGAGTACATTTATGTTTCTGGCTCTGGGTTGTGAGTAAAATCCCACACTGCCAGCCAGCAGAGTCAGCCAGGTACATCGGCAGCCATACTCCTCTTCGCTCTGTTTTCTTATTAAAATGTCCCGGTGACAGGCTTGGAAGCTCAGCGATCAGCAGGCGTTCTCTGTAGCTGATCTCATTGGCCCTTTTGCTGTGATTTTTAAAATAATGAGTCAATTATGCACATGTCTTTGTGCGGCTCTCTGCAGCAGATGGAGTGTCTCTTTTGGGACCGCGGGGAAGGCTTCAGGAACGCAACACATGAGTACTGGAGCCTCAAACGTTCAGCTAAGATGTTCAAAATCCTGAAGAGTCCACGACACGATTCAATAACAATGATAATTCAGCAACATTGCAGGATACAAAACGCAACACACAACAGCGCCGAAAAGATCATTTATGGTCACGCTGCGAAAAACACTCAAAAGAGTATGACAGGTGGAGTAAGGGGGATATGGATTTGTATGTCGATGCCAGGGTTTTATAAATAAACCCCACAATCTAGAGTACCAAGCCGGGACTATGTGACGATGAAATTTCTTATATTTTTGAAGCAACTATTGCATGCCGTTTACAAGGGTTCATCATCCATCTTGCAATACATTTTTATTCCTTCACCCTTGTTGGAGAGAACTCTCTCTTCCATGTGTCTAATTAAAATCTGTAGAGCAATGTTAGACTCTTGTTCTTCCTGGCTCACTAGTTTTTACCTCAAAGTGTGGGATTTGGAAGAGAGCACATAGCCTCTGAGCTCCAACGAGGCCAGCTGATGGCAACGTTATCAAAAGCACAAGGAAGTACCAAAGGAAGGATTTAATTTTTGACGAATCTTCGAAAATGTGCACACACATATGTAAAGTGTGATGGAGAAATACAGTCGACGTTTAAATGAAAGAGAGCTTGCTACAGGAAGGGATGTATGGATTCCCAAGGAGAACGGGACCAAGAGAGCGATCACACTTTGACTATTTTGTAGTCAAGCGCCCAGTGCCTGAGCTAGAGGGCCCAGCATTGAGCGTTTGCAGGAAGTCAGTGCCAAGGCCTTTTACTGTAACAATGTTTTATCTAAACATTCCTGGTGTTCTGTGGATCATACCTTTTTGATGAACTGCAAATCATGGTAATTTGTAACAGATTAAAGTGTCCTTTTTTTTTTACTGGACTCAGCACGGTACACGTTGTAGCGCTTTTGTAGTGTCAAACAGATCTTGAAAGATGAGTATTACGCAGCAGTTAAGGACACCGAGACAGCTGAAACAATGTGACTAACTAGGACCTGCCGAACTCTTGACGGAGGAGGTGCCAGGATCAAACCATGGTCCCGGCACTTGCCTAAGTTTGCCTAAGCCAATGTTTTAGTCCACTGAGCTATCCCGCAGGCCCCAGTACAAAATTACTAACGAATGATTTCTACACATTCTGGACCTATTACAATGGCCTAGAAAGCAACACCAGGGATTGTTACCCCACTTGTGAATGAAATATTAGTATTTTCAAAATTTGAGTTTTACGCATAGACACACAACTCAGATTTCAGATACAAGACTTTATCTAGGACATAAATGTAACAGCATGTGATCCACAAGAAGAGAATGGATATTATCCAGGAACATAATGTAATATAAAGAAAAATGCCAAATGCAAAGCAAAGTCCAGCACTTCAAATTTTCTTTTTTTTTTTT